>JAOUZG010050771.1:1570399-1645533 GCA_026289955.1 Argiope argentata
TATATATATATATATATATATATATATGATGAAAAACACATTTAAATGATTTGCTGAGAATAAATAGCAGAGTCGTGGCCGAAATCACGGAGAATACAGGTTGAATTTTTAGTTCTTTTTATTCTATCACGGGAGCAGGCATTATTTACAAGCGAAGGCGACGTGCACAACACAGAACAACACAACACGGAATTCACGAAATCTAAGCGTACAAAAAAGGACGGGAAATCCTTATCCCTGGTCTTAAATACCAAGACTTTGATAGGGATAAATATTATTTATAGAGCTTATAAACTTGGATTTCAGTGGGGATTTCCATGTTCTCACGGATAAGAGGTAAGGGAAACACGAGGATCTTTTTAAAAGTATTTTGTTTATGTCAGCAATTTTCATCTCTCCCACGGAGTGTGAGAAAGTAACAGGCGTTTAGCTGTTTCACACAATTTTACACAGCTTCTCTTGAATTAATTAACTAGAGCGAGTGAAATGGATCATAAAATAAGAGAATATTTTAGAATGATATTACTATGGGCTAAATTAAGATAGGGCTTTGGAAATTAATTAGGATTCAAATTAAGAGTAAACATATTTTATATCTATCTATATCTATATCTATATCTATATCTATATCTATATATATATATATATATATATATATATATACACGATTAGGTATTGGTCTGATTTTCTCAGAGTTTGGATCTCAATCCCAAGGAACGTCTGCAGGATGAAATGTAACGTTGAAATCATACAAAATCACAACGTTCCACGTGCCATTTTTCCTTTAAAACAATGGCATGTTCTTTTAAAAGAATTCGTGTAGAATCATTAAAAAAATTGATGGGTGAACTTTTTCATGAGAATAGCAGCCATCATTGTTGCAAAAAGGGGCCCCACTTCATATTAAGTCTTCAAAATATACAAAAAAAAATACTTTTGATCACATAGTTTATATCAAGTACTGTATGTCCATAAGGAGATCTCTGGCCGACAGTCGTCTATGTAAGCGTTATAGAAACAGGTTTCGATAGGGAGGATCCATTTCGAATGGATGGAATCGAACCGAAGTCGGGGGGTATTCTTTATCTCGGCGAAAAAATGAAGCTATAAAAAATACTATTGCTCATTCGTCGTCTCGCTTTTACCGCAGTTGCTCGTATCTTTACATTTGCTGAGCTTACTTCTTTTATATTTTATTAATATTTTCTTTGGTTAATATAAACTGCTTTTCATTATTTAATAATTTTTGTCTCTTTAATTTTGAGATCCTTTAAATTGTCTACTCGATTTAAGAATGGAGAGACTTTAAATAGAGAGGCTTGTGTTTTCGTCTTCCTGTTATTTAAATAGCTTTCCTTAGATAGAATTACAAGAATCTAAAAATTTATGCACGTTAATGTGAGTTAGAAAGATTAAAATATTTAAAGATATTTCTTCTACTCAGGTGCACTGATTGCGATTGTAAAAAGGAGATAGATAAGTACTTTTAAACGACATTGATGGGCTTTGAATAGAACGGTATAGGGCAATAGGAATGAAGCATATTTTTAACACCGGAAAGATAAGATGAATGCAGGAATTTATGGATCCTTTATTGCTACATAGCTCATGACGGCAGATATACATCGAAAAGAAAAGCTCATTTATGTAATCATTATTTGAATTGACAATTCATGAGAAAATGTTTTCTTTCAAATAATTAAATTTCTTTTTTCAAGTCGGGGAAATAAATAAAGGGTTATCTGGAATACACACACACACACAAAAAAATACTTTCACAACGCTTTTATTAGAATAATGTAAAGCTATGTTGGGCTTTTTTTTAGTTCAGCTCCGAGACATCTTGACACGCGCTTCAGGAAACGCTTGAATTATTTTCAAATTTAGAGCACTTTTACAAATAAATGCGGAATTAATTGTGTTGTATAGAGCTTATACATATTGAAAATAAGTAGCAAAATAAGTTTGATTTTTAAAAAAACTAAAATTTGATAAAATGTAATTGTTAATTTTGAGTTTCGAAAAATAGTATATATATCAAAAAAATATTTATTTATTTATTTATTTAAAAAATTTTTGGAGAGGTTTTAAGCATGTTTAGCAATGGATATTTTACTTTGTAACAGAATAAAAGCAACCTTTTATAAAAATTATGAAATAATTACGATTATTATGTTATTATTTTTATGTTGAATTAGACAGATTACTTCGCGTCTGCTGCGGAGAATTTGATCATAAGTAGTTACATAAATTCAAAACAAATAAAATGAAAATTAATTTTTTGTCATGCTGGATTCTACTTATTTTTTCTTTCTTCTTCTTGTGCAGTCGTTAGACATATAAATAATTATTCAGTTTTTCTATTTGATTTACTCTGTTCTTTCTGTACTAATCAGATAGGAATTTCTGTATTATTCTAACAGGAATAATATATATTTTCGATATTCCAAGTACGCAAATGATTTTCAGCCCAGTGAATTATTTTTCGAATTTGCTTTCAAAAATTAAAGGCAATATATCAATACCGCCAATTAGGCGCTAAACGCGCCAACGTAAGAAACTTGAATGAATTTCTACCTCTGCGAAATGGACTCTTCCTGCAGTAACCTGTTTCTATAACGCCCTCCGTAAATATAGACGACTGTCGGCCAAAGATCTCCTTATGGACAGACAGTACCGTACTTTTTAGAATTCCGAGACTGCCACTTTTAGGCGTTTATACTACCCTGGAGGTGATATTCAGCGAGTAATATGGGCGTATTTCTTGATCTTTGTTAGTTCTTGTCATATATCTAGTTAGATTCGCATTCTTCCAATTCTTTTTTTTTCTTTCCATTTCTTATTTTGAAGTATAATTTTATTTTAATACGAAACTTAAGCATTTTTTCTGATACGGAAATGTCCCAGAAATGGCAGTTGATACGCAACCCAATTTCACTCATGAAGGAGGTATTTATTGTATTGCTAATTGAAATTTAAATATCCCTTCCATTTTCATCGTATCCCTAATTTAGTGATATATGCGTCTGATTTGCGCATAAACAAAAGCTAGAAGGCTTTTGGTATCCGAGAACAGACATTTCATGGTGTTTACAACTCGAATATTTTTACAAATAATGTGAATAACGTATTAAAATTGTTATTTACAATAATTAATTTACAAAAATAATTCATTCATTTAATTTCTAAGAATGAAGGAATATTGAGAGTCACTAATCTTTATAGAATTCAATATAACTATTTAAAAATTCAAATTGAAAAAAAATATATGAAAAAACGCTTATCTCTTAAAGAGCAATTAAAATTCATCTTGTTGCAATATCTATAGATTTCTTAACCTGAAGGAAATTTTTACATTATCTCTCTTATATAAATGTGGCTTTGAAATGCTGAATGAAAAAAAAAATATGTCATTCTTCGAACTTGTACAGTTAAAAGGTTATTTATGACAAGCACTCGTATTTTCTCTCGAATATTTAATTCGAATTTCAATATAATACTGAGTTGGCATATTGTCATGAATTCTGTAAGTTTCAGGAAGTTTGTTTATTTATAAAATGCAAAGTTCTCAATCAAACGAAAAACATTAAAAAAGAAACCTTTATATATATTCAAAAATACTCGATATTATTACAAAATTCCTTGGAGGTATTGAACACAGCAAAGAAAACTATTGATAAAAATTGTAAATCACCATCATCTTTCTGTGAAACAGGATGTGCACAATTATTTTTATAGGTCTTTGATCAGTCCTTTAAATGTTTGAGAGATCGATCCTCCATTGATAATATGAAGCATATTCGTTATATAGTCGATGTTTAAGGGCAATTCATCCAGTCATACTCGGGAAATTCAAAGAAATTTGTGGTCCGTTTAGATACTTTTCGTCATATTGTGTGCCGAATATTTTGCAAAAAATGCAGAAATTTCCTTGCCTTCAACAGGAAAGAAAATTAAGAGAATCTAGAACAGGTTTTATTTCTTGAAAAAGGTTAAGTAACGGCATGGGTATATTTAAAACTAATTTTATACCTTGCATTAAAAAAAAAATTTACCTCAGAATTAAATTTTTTCATTACCACTCAATGCAATACCTGTCTTCAGTTTGAGTGATTTTGGCTTGAGTAATTTAACGTCCCATCAGGAACACAGTTAGGGATTTCAGTCCTACATAATCTATAAAATAATTTAGCGGTTAAAAAAAATCAACCGATTTTTTTTGCCAATGAGTTAAAATTTTGCAAATAGAAAATTTAAAAAAATAATTGGGATACATTTTTAGATTTCTGGGATCAAAAATGTATTAACGCTCCTGATCTACAGTTCAAATAAATAAAATGGCCATGAGTGATACAAGAAGTCTTAAATGTACGTATTTATTCAATCTTTAAACGGTTAAAATAATCTTCGCATTATTATATATATTTATTTTTGCTACATCTACTGAATAATTTATTACCTATTCCATTAACAGTTCAATTAAAAGATGTTTGAATTTTTATTTGTTTTACCGAATTTATCCCGAAAACAAGCAAAAAGAAACAAAGTTCGATTAACAAATATTCCTCTAAATACACTCCTGCCAAAAAAAGCAACAAACACAAAATGACGAGGTACGCATGAAAAACGGCGAATAAAAAAAACCCAAATTGAATATGAGACAAGGGTTGCCACACATCTTGTGTACAGCCAACCACCCTGCCACTACTAAACGTAGCACTATCGACAGGATTTATTGCTGCCGACCATGGTCTTTAGCGATGTCCGTCCTTACATTGACTGAAATTTGGCGAGCTGATATTTTCTTCGAGGTAATTGGCCCCAAAGTGGTGGATTTCTGACAATCTCCTTGCTCTATAAACTTTCAAACAATTGGCAAAAAAACTGAAAATTTTGGACATCATGTCCTTCAGAGTCCTAGGATTACCTGGTACCAGTACTAAACCCGTTATTATTTTCAACTTACAGAAGGATTAATGCACTGAATACAAATGGATAACTAAGATTAGTATCAAACGTAATTCCTCAGTCATACCTTAAAAGGGGGGGGTACCGAAGTGTGATTCAATTCATAAGCAGCGATAATTCCGTGAAATCCGAGATATCCAAAGCAGAAAGCATGAGTAGAAGAAACAATTTGCACGATAAGATGCACTGAAGGACTGTTGGTATGCTTCAAACTGGTGAAAGACAATCTTCTGCTGACAGAGAACTGAATGTGCCTCATAGTACCATTCATAGACTATGGAACCATTACCAAAGTGATCAAAACGTCAATAGAAGACATAGATCTGGAAGCCAGAGAATCGCCAAATATTCAGACGATTGCTACGAGTTGCAATGCGCCAGACGACACTAACAGTACTACAGCTGACACAAAAACTATCAGCTGTTGAAGGAAGACCCATATCCCTCTAAACTCTCTCGCAGAATGTATAAAAGACTGTTCACACAACGGCCTGTCGTTTTTGTGTTTTTGACCCCAGAATACGTCAAAGCACTGCTGCATTGGGTCAGTGGCCATTGCAGTTGGACACTAGAGTAGTAGGACCAGTATTTTTTACGAATCAGTATGGCTCCCACTTTCCAGATTTAAAATTCAGAACGATTACCAAAGGGCAAGGATGTGGCGACAGCCGGGGCACCCTATCAGACTCCAAACATTGTCGAAAAGGACTATTACATAAATATTGGTTTACTTGTCCAGACAGACACAGAAATGAAAGCACGAACCGATCACCACACGTTCTCTGGGAGTTCAATTGCAGCTGTCTGATACCGCGACGAAATCCTACACCCTCTTACCTCCCTTTTATAGCTGCAATGGGAATGGGTACTAATGCGATATTTATGGATGATAACGTCCGCCTGCATAATTGGTGCGGAGTTATTTGGAGAGTGAAACCATTCATCAGATTGCACTGCCTGATAGATCACAGAACCTGAATCATATATAAAGCATGTGTGGAACATGTTGAGAAAATGGATTGCAAGTTGCAGCGTGTCGCCACGCACCCTCTATGAGCTGCAACAAGCTTCATTACAGGAACGATAATTTGTGCCCCAACAAGCGATCGATAACATTATTGTCAGTATGCCTCACGGTTGTCAGGCATGCATTTCAGCCAAACGGTATCGTACCCTTTGTCAGCCTTACCGATTTGCACATTCTGACTACCAATTTGCGTTGCCGCACCGCGCCGAATGCAATATAGCTATTTTTGTTTCCTCTTTGCTTTATTGTTTGATATGTGATCTAGTAATGCCAAATCTACAACTATAGCCACTGGGAGCCATTAATTTTTTTTCTTTTTTCGAGTTTTGCATTTGTTGCTTGCTTTTTTTAGCGGAAGAGTATATTTCAACCCTCACTTCTTCTCGGCTGAATGTTACATCTACTAACTGAAACAAGAAGAAATTTAAAATATTCGTCAATTTTTTTTCTTTCCTTCTGTTATTATATAGAGTTATTTATAAATAGGGCTTAAAGTCAAACTTAGAAAATATTTGCATTGCCTTTAAAAATGATAGATCTCGCGGACTGAAACTTCCAAAACATTGCATTTTACTTCAGTACGAGTAATAAGTGTAATTATTTAGTGACCTACAACTCTATATTAAGCGTAAATATGATAGAGAAAGTTCTTTTGCACGATTATTTTGGGATTTTCATGGTGCTAAATTACGTAGCATTAAAAATTAAAATCATTGATGGGTTGGAAAGCATTTTTTTAAAAAAGATAATACATATTTATAATTGATCATGAAACGATTTCTGTATTAATACCAACTTTAAAAATTAGCTTAAATTTAAATTCCTTAATTCAAAATATGTCCATTTTTCTAAAAATTAAACAAGGTGTCTATTAAGATATAAGATTCCCTGAGATAATTAGCGTATTATATATCTCAGAATCATTATAAAATCATTGCTACTATTTCACATTTCCGAATATTCAAACAATACTCGAGAAACAAAGATACAGTTTTCATTTCATTTTTCAGGATTTATTTGAAGATATCGAGGAGTCAAAAAGAGGCTAAGTGAAAACAATGTTATAAGGATGCGGGTAATTCCGAAAGAGATATAGCCAGATTAATGAAGTCTTCTATAACTGCCATTCATGATGCCATAATTTGAAAAGATTATTCAAGCAAATAAAATGAACCAGGAAAAAAAGATTTTGTCCATCGGAAAGGTCGAAAAATATTTTGACTATCAACTGAATAAGGTCTTTTGACTCGTAAAGTTTCGTAACGTTTCAGTAAAATTGAAATAATCACAACAATTCAGTAAAATTGAATAATCTCACATCTAGTACAAAAGATTATACAAATGAAGAAAGCTTCAAAGTAATCTAAAAGAGACATTCAAAGACTTAAAAATTATGGCATAGAACATGAGTGAGGACAAATTACACTTTCCGACTAAAAGAAATTTAATCTTGGTGACTTCAAACGCTATTGTTATGTCTAGAGGAAGGAACTGAAAGAATGCTTCAGCAGCAGCGGCTTGCTGCTGAAGCAACCGGTTAATAAATAAGCAAAGTAAACAACTGCCTAAAAGTCACGCAATTCTGGGGAGGGATGAAGTCTCCAGGTTTATTTTTATTTTTTAGGTACTCTTATTCAAAATATCTTCCAATATTTAAAAAAATGCTTCGTTTTATTTTAACTGGTTCAAGCAAATTAAATTCATTTGATAATAAAAATCTGGTCAAGTTAATTTAATCAAGTAAAAATCTAATCAAATAAATTCAATTTTTCTCTGAAAAAAGAA
Organism: Argiope argentata; assembly: GCA_026289955.1. Taxonomy (NCBI): domain Eukaryota; kingdom Metazoa; phylum Arthropoda; class Arachnida; order Araneae; family Araneidae; genus Argiope; species Argiope argentata. The sequence goes on from JAOUZG010050771.1 coordinate 1,578,180, forward strand.
ATTTAATATACTCAAATTTGTTCAAATAAAATAAAAGTTTTTAAATATAGAGACGCTGTCTTAACCTTACTTCATTAGATTTATTTTCCAAGTTTTATATAATAATTTTGTATATAATTATAACAAGGTATTTTGTTTTATGATTTTAAAGCAACTTGATCAAATAAATAGCAATTGGACTGTTTTTAAAAGTTTTTACCATTATTTTTCCTATAATGAAATAATTTTTTTGTGAAAGTAATCGGGAATTATATAGTTATTTCAGCTTGTCAAAATTTGTTACTTTAAACAACATGAAAATATTAAAATGAAAAATTTATTAAATAAATATTTTGTTGTGGAAATTGAGAGGGAGGCAAAGATTTGCAATGTTCAAGAAGGCTTATTTTGGCCCTGGGAAACAGTAATGGTTTTAGGAAGCCTCATAGTCATCGTAGATCTAACGGCTTCCAGTGAGTTTCCAGACGGTATATTTTGAACAATATCGAGCTATGCTCTATTATCATCTGATGCCATTTTGATTTATTATGAGATTTAATTTGATATTTCAACAACAGGGCAATACTTTCTATTATACATCTAAGTCCACTCAGGAATGGTTTATAAAAAATCGAAATCTTTACTGGAACCTCACGGAAACGATATTGCGTATATTATGTCGAAAAGTTTATATTAATAATATAGAGTTTCCACCAGTCAATGAGCTGTATTTAACCAAGGTAAAAGAATAACACATGTCTGAGCCCTTTATGTTTGAAAACGAATTTAACTAATTTATCATTTCGATGAAAAAAAAGGCACGAGAGGGTTTATTTTAATTATATTAACGTCCCGTTGTAAAACAATCTTGAGGCTATTTTGGGATGGACCTCGTAATTTTGAACCGTGGTCAGATGGCGAGGATGACACCTGAGCTTGCACTATCTTCCTTCACATCACACCAACAGGAGAACGTTTGGCCTTACAGATTTAACGCGCAACAGACTCCTTTACAAGACGTTCTTTGGTGAAATCTAGTCACGAACTTGAAGCCCTACGTCTCACGAGCAGAAACCTTAGCACCAGGCTACGCGACTCGTGAAAGTGTTCAAGATTAACGGCAAGCATGGAGGATCAATATCATAAATTTTTTTAACAGCTACCTTAGAAATTGTTTAAGACAAATCTTCTTATAAATCGTTTGCAGTGCATCTTTATTTTACTTCTAATTTTTTATTAGCTTAATCCTTTATTCAAAATTATTGTAACTTAACTGCAATATAACATTAGTAATGAATAAAAATGAATTGATTTTATGTCATGACTGTTCGTGAAACTTGCCTTGATCTTCTACTCATTACTCATGTATTTTAAAATCAGTTTTCTCGATTTAATTATCGAAATATATGCTGATTTTTTGTGAAAAAAAATGACCTGCAAATTTATGTCAATTATCATTTAAAGAGTTTTCATTAAAAAAGTTAATTTACCGAAGAAGGCATTTTGGAAAGAAATAAAATTCCAGAATTTGCTACTTATATAACTGCATTGAGGATTACATTATCTTAAAACTTTTTTTTAAATAAATGTATCCATTAAATATATTTTAAAAGAGTTATGTAACACGTAGCAGAAAATTTCGCCACTTGCAAATTTCATCTAGTATTGTTTATAGGATATAGATTATAAGTTTACTATTATTGAACCATTATTATAATATTATGGGTTAATTGTTTTTATTGAAAAATGTTCAAGCACCTTAAATCAAACTGAAGGGATTTTTGAAACAATGAATCTGTTATTACTTCGGAAACTGAAGTGTCGCCAGGCAGAACTATAATATAAACACTAAACATCTATTTATGGGGCAATAAAATATGATTATTTTCCCCAAAGATACAACATAGTGTTTTGAAAAATTCTTGCGAAAGAGAGAGAGAGAGTATTTCACTTTTGGAATCAGTTCTAAAAATCATATGAAATCAGGTATAAAAATTAAAGCAATTTTAAGAAAGTTTTATTATTATTTTTATTATTTTCCTTATGTTGTTTAAGTAACCATAAATTTTTACGAATAAATGCTGTGATTTCAAAATTGCTAAAATAAGTTTAGTATCATACAATTACTATAAGTCAGGGGGAAAACATTTCAATAATTCGTTTTATAAATTTATATTATATAAAATCTTCAAATTTGTAAATTCAACTTTCCAAAAAAAACATCAAACATTTAACGACACATTTAATTACAGTTAAAATTTGCCGTACTGTAAATCAATTATTCTAAATTAGGCACATTAGAAACAAAATGACTTAAAGTAACCCTGTTTTGCTTCGAATTTCACCACAAATTATAATGTAAACAAAGAAAAATAACCAGATAAAACAATAGGATACAATGCATATCATAAAAAATAAACACCTACAATCAGATATTAATATTCAGAGTAATTAATCTTTTTAAGCCAATACTTTTGATAAGATCGCAGATCTTAATTTCTTTGAGAGTAACTTTATAACCAAACAGCCTTTTCTCAGTTGAAATATTTCTCATTAAGAAAACGTAAACAACCGATTATTTTGGTTTACAGACTCATTCAGTTAAATTGGAAAGTAGCAAAATGCAAACTTCTAATCACAGGAAGATTTACAACTCCTCTTTTGACTAATGAAAATAAAATTCTGTTTGCTTAATACTCGACAATGGCATTTTAATGTTAACGTTTTTCAGCTTTTGCATAACACACTAAATATTGAATTTTTTTTTTAAAAAAACTCTCATTTGGCATTTTAGAGCTTATTACTAAGGTTATTCAAGCACAGCGTAACTTCTAAAATAAAACGCGTTTCTTTTTCCGAAACAGTAATGATTTATTACATAGATCAAAAAATATGGCAGTTCATGTCTTACTATAATGCGACAATCAAGTTATTAATAAATGAACATGTAAGAATTTACATTCATAATAATATACTGCTCTCTAATTACTTGTATTTAAGGAAATAATGGATGAATTATCAGAATATATAGGTGGGGATAATGAAATGTTTTCATTCAGGGTAATTGGGTTATACTACGATATTGAGGATTCAAAATGTAAATAGATCAAAGCTATCATTATTATTTATCCTTATATTAAAATATGATTAAAAAAAGTACTTATCGTTTCCATGGGTATTTCAATGCATATTTCTCCGTCATACTGGTATGGATTTTTGGGCATCACTTTCTAACCCTTTTTAATAGTGTTGTCAGTAACCATCATTTCTGTTTGTTTGTTTGTTGCGGTATCAGCACAGCACAGAAGATGACTTTTCACATTTATTATCCAGATAAACATTTAGAATGCAATACAAGAAGTTACATGCACGAACATATTGTTGTCCAACTATCATCCAGAACTAGGTGGCTCTAGCTATCAGTGAAAGTCAAGTGTTATTAAACAAACGCAGTTGATAGCGTCAGTTGTATTGTTCAATTATAGTCCCACACTGAAGTTATTAACAGATCTCACAATCTCCAGGTTGGTCAAATGGCGTTGATATGGTCAAAATCAGTATTCCATTTTCTATACAACCCAAAAAGGTTTTTGATCAACGTTTCCAAAATAATCCTTCTCGACACTAGTTTTTTCTATATATACAGTTCGAATTTTATGCTATAAAGGATATAAGATTAAGTTTCTGGATACAACTTATATTTAACACGACAAAAAATTCGACTATTTAAGCTAAAAATTAGCACCTTAATTTAGTTTTTATTTAAGTGGCTTTTGTTTGACCCCGAAGAACATATTTAACTTCACTATACCACATAGAGTAACATTCGGTAAAATCGGTTTTTGAACCCATATTCCTTCTTTCCGGAAACAACGTAACCAAGCAGCCATGGTTCTAAAACAAATACGTAACTGAGAACCGAAAACTGCAAAATATTATTCTAATATCAAGGTGGCCTAGCAGTTAAAATTGGTTTTGGTAGCAGGAGGGTTTTAAATTCGAATCCCGATCCCACTTTACGATTTACTGTGCAAGTGGATTAGGTACATGTTAAATATAACATCATGAACCAAACGCTCTTCTCCTGGTGTGGTGTAAAAGAGTGAAGAACGATTGCCATCTTAATTTTCGTACTCATCATCTGATTGGGGTTCAAAATTAAGAGATTCACGCTAAAATAGCCCCTGTTTTGATTCAAGACAGAGCGTTGAGGTGACTGAATTAAACTGTAGAGTATTACACTCTAATATGTAGTATTTATTCTTTATATTTATAACTAAGTGAATCAATCTTTTATTTAGTTTTTTCTAATATTTTCGATGAAAAATTAAAATATTTACTATTCATGGAGGAAAGTGCAAATTATACGGTAGTTTTTCAAATACATAAAGCAAGTTTATACTTACATTAGAGACCATGTTATCTGTTCTGGATTAATAAAAAATTATAAATCTAAAAAAATGCATTTAATAGTTTCATTGTGGATTCATTACTTGTATTGCGTCAATATCTGAAGTACAGATGCTCTCTTTTGTTTGAATGAACCTCAAAAGTCATTTAAATTTAGAGGGCTTGAAATGGCAGTGCACTAATCACTTAGCGGTAGGTTGTTGCTCCATTTAACTGCACTACACAAGAAAAAAAAGAATGTTTGGAAATAACGAATAAAATAAAATATAAGATATTTTTCTTTACGATCAAAACCCATGTGTGTACAATACGACTTATAGTGACTTCTGTTATCTATTCCTATCGTTTCTATTGTTGTGGTAGTGAATAGTCCCGATTTGTCTCATTTTTCTGAAGTTGAAAGTAGCGTCAAGATTTTATTTTAAATTGATTAATTTTAATTTGATTTAAATTATCAAATTTAAAAAATTAGTCAACAACATTTTCAATATATTCAAGCTTTGAACTATAATGCGCCTTTTGTTAATGTTTGGTCACATAAAATCCCATTAATGCCCAAGTACTCATTTCATTAAGGTTTGAAATTAAATTGATTCGCAGCTTTAAAAAAGCAGTGCATCAACTCAAATTATTTTATGCAATTGACTGAATAGATTTTAAAGTACAAGAATTTTCTTGTGCTACGCCATGTCCATAGAGTTTTGTGAAAATGATTTCATCAGTAACTTTTGAAATTATTTATCAGCTCAATAGATGGCGCTTCGATTACTTATTTGAAAATTACATTTTAATTTAACACCATACAGCTCCAAATTTCTTGAATATCAAATGGATTTGTATCTTTTAACATGCCAAGCCCTCCCCCCCATTTTTTACTTATGTCGTACTGAAAATGCAGGTTATATTTAAAAAAATCTGAACGAATTACAAGTTGAAAAAAATAACATTTGAAAAAGATCATTAAAAGTGGCAGGCTGATTTAATGATTTCAACCCGCTATTTTCTCTGTAATTTTTCAAATCGTATTCGTAAAGTTGTTCTTTAAAATTATTTTCTTTATTATTATTTTTTTAATTTTAATTTTATTTTTCTCTGATAGAAGTATAAACGTCTAAACTTTATTCACCCACTCCTGTTCTTTGAAATTTATTAGACTCATACTAAGCAATAAAAATGCTGGTATATCTTAGTTACATTAGTTAATATGAATAATCGGTACATATCTAAACCTATGTAATTCAGTATATTAGATTTTTTAAAAATTGTTCTCTTAGTAGTTCCTTTCGCTTTTACATTCGAATCGGAAAGTACGAGTTATTTACTTCAACATGTAATAATATTTTTGTCAAAATGAATGACATTTGTTTTAGTAATTTTCTTTTTTTTCCAAAATAGAAAAGGCTTTTACTGTTTTACAAGCAATTTTTATTTAATACAAAAGAATTTGTTTTGCTTTCTATAAAATTGTTATTTATAATCATTGTTCACTCGCCTTTTCGTCTACCTGTAATTGGTGTGACAATGTCTATATAAAGCGTGAATATATCTACAAAAAACAGCCTATAAAGGAATATTATTATACACTTTGGCTTTCCAATAGTTTTTAACTGGAAAACGTATTTAATTTAAAGGTGAATGGATTTAAATTTGAACATTGAAATTCCGCAAATAAATAGAAAAAAATATTTCAGTTATATTTAAAGATTAATTAAAGGATGAGATAAGAGACAATGACAAACGCTGTCAAATTTTTGGTATTTTTTTTATCTTAGTTTCTAATTAGATCATTCTGAATAATTGCACTGGTTAACAAAATATTCTTATTAAATAAAATTCGGCTATTCCCGATTTCTTTATAATAACCAGGACTTCTTAAGATGTTTCTACTCATGAACCGTTTCTAAGTGGAAAAAACCTTGCGACATCAATTCCATATAAAAAAATTATAACTATCTGATAGCTGGAAAATGCAAGAGAAGCGTTTAGAAATGTTATAAATAGACTTTTATAACCATAATCATATTCGTATTCGATGCCACCTAGATATTTTGCGTGAGTCGGCATTTCTGACAAAAGTAATGAATCGATCTTGGCGTGTTGCTCTAGACATGTTTATTTGAGCAAAATGAATTTTAATTCATTGAATATTACTTATCGTATTTACATTAAGTCTTTCCTTAATGGGTGTCAAATGTTTCTGTAAAGCATTATCGACTTTATGTTTCTATACCAGTTTGGTTTAAGTACGCCTGATTTTTCCTTTAATTTCGACAATGCTATTTCGAATCATACAATCGATTTAATTTACAATTCTCAATCTCTTGTTGTCAATCAGGAATAATTTGCTGTGTTGTGGAAGATGGGAGTGCAAGGATACAACAGATTACTTTATTTCTGAAATCCAATTAAAAACTATACAAAAATGGTTGCAAATTTACTGCCCAAAATCAGATGCAGTGTTTACTAAAAGTGCATTAAGAACTAAATGTAAATCTAACAGTAAGAAAGTCAACCCACTTTGAAAATAATGAAATTTCAAATTCTCCTTATTGAAACGGTAATAAACATCACTTTAGATTGGAGATTTTATGCAGTAAAAAATGAACATGAAAGCAACATAACACGATAGACATCTTTTTAGTCATTTTTAAAAGTATGTCATTGAATATAATGTGAAAGTATGTGTGCAAAATATGTAATTTAATAATGTACCTTGTCTTATGAATCATGAACTGATGAAAGCTATTTATAAATATTTCGCCTGTTTTATAATGTATATATGATTAATTCCTGAGTATTTTACTCTAGTATATTTAAATTATTAATAAAGAAAAAATTTTAGTACTCATTCAATGAAAGAAATTTTTTAAATGAACTTCAATCTCAATTCTAATTAATAATAAATGTATGGAATAAATAAATTTATCAAAGGTATACAGTTGCAATATAAATCATTCTTCTAAAATAAATAACTTACTGAAGTTTATGCATTTTTATTTAATTGGAACATTATTAATATTCATTCATCAACAGGATTTGGAAAATTAAACTTATTTTGTGGCATACAGTTTTGAAATGAAAAAATTTATCAAGCCGACACAAAATGAAATAAAGACTCATGAAAGTTTATTCACATTGAAATGCATAAGTAATCTGAATACTTTAGCTTATACATTAAGTATTTATTTCCAAATCTAATTCATGTTCTTTATGCACTTATGTAAATATGTATCTATAAACACACTGGGCCAATAACTAGTTCAAAACATTTACAAAGTATAAATCAAAAGAAAAGACTAGATCCAAGATTATAGAGTTTCTTCATCAACTGCTATCAAAGATCAAGCCTCACTGCCTCTAAAATCATGGAATGTTAACATCACAGATAGGAAGGACTTAACAGTAAATGAGATTGATTTGAAAACTGTATGAACAGGAACAATAAAAATATTCATGGCTTCATCCATCCTTTTCTATTGTATACAAGTCCACATTTTCGTAAAAAAAATCCACAGTTTGTAAAAAAATTACTAATACTTTCAATCTAAGCAGTTCACTAACAAATTCAAAGGTGCTTGCATATTGCAAAGTACGTTCGAAGAAAGTTTTTATATCACATTTCCAGCAATAGAGCACGTCTGTCTTTTTTATAATACTTGTGGAAAAAAAGTGCCGTTCACTGACGAATCATTCCATTAATCATGATATTTGCTAAAGCATTTCTTCGCTTCCTCCAGGATCCCAGATCTTTAGCATGATATCTTAACTGTCGCAGCCATTCCTTTGTATCTTTATTTGTCTCACCCTATAAAAATAAATTAAATAATTTAAAAAACACTTTTTAAAGAATAATATTAACTTTTTTTATTGTAATTATTTTCAACTTTTTAGTATTTATTTTAAAGTTAATAATGCAGAATTTCGAAACAAATTTTAAAATTCTACACCAGATGGCGCTATTGGCATATTAGCAGCATTTAATTAAATAAAATGCTGACAAAATTGGCGATAAATACCGATTAACCACCAATAACGCTTTGAAAATATAAAAATAGTACATTTTCATCTAGATTAAACAAGTACACAAAATTTTAAAACTATACATCAAGAAGTTTATGAGAAATCCGATCCCGAAATTCTATTTTTAGAAATCTGAAAAAATTCAAATTACATAAAAGTGAGTAAAAATATTTAGCAATTATTTTAAATATGACCACTCTATTTCAGTTCCTTATCTGTCATAAGATTAATTAGCTTGTTTTCGTCTGTTAAGAATTAAATTCTTGTATCTGTCTGTAGTGATATACATTTAAAGAAAGTTTCTGTGAGTGCTACATCTATACTTCAAGAAGAAGAAAGCTAAAAAAACTGGATACTAAAAAGATATATTCTAGAAAAAAATTACTTAAAAATAAATTATTAATACACGAAAAGTTACAACGTACTACTTTTAATTAAACAGGATAATCGTATCATTAAAATTTTTAGTGAGATTAAAGATGTTTAACGCCATTTACGAATTTTGGCATACGCGATATTTGAGACCTGCCGTCTAAATTCAGTTTCTACACTTTCCAAAAGATTTCTCCACTTATTTTTAAAGTGAAGCAGAAAAGCGTTTTTCCCCTCAATACAAGCATGTATTTTGGAAAGACGTCAAAAATTTCAGGGTTATCACGGACAATCCAGGGAAATCTTCCTGCAACTGAGGTCGAAAGTATAGGAGAGAAAAACATTCTGACACTGGTAGAAAAAAGCAAGCATCTCAGTGTTGAATCTTAGAATAAAATTCATTTCAGTTGTTCTCGCAGGAGGAAACCGAATAAAATGTTTTCGCAGTCCAGCTGTTAAGCAGCATTTATAAATATTTAAAAATCAATGACAAATGATTTAAGAAATGCATTTATTTTTTCCAAAAGAACGACATTCAATTGGAAGCTCTTTGTGCGTGTTTTTTTAACATTTTATAGAGACAATTCTTTAAAATATTATGAATTAACAATTCATTTCGAAATAAGTAATCCTAACTATTCTAATATGCTACGAAATTAAGTGAAAAATTCCGAGTCCAATTAATTTTGGAATTTACTGCCATCTTGGAATACATGACACCATCGGTGCGCAATAACATAAGTTTAAATGCTAAATAACGATTGCAGCGACACTTGTTGAACAATTGAAATATCACCAAAATATATTTAATTTTTGACCATAATATATTTAATTTATACTTTTTACCAAAACTAAACAAATTATTTCTAAAGTATGAAATATTTAACTAAATTAAGAAACACAGGTTAAGCTCACGATATGCATAATGACTAAAAATTTACAGAGAAGTAGTAAAATATCTTTTGATTCTTTTACAGTAAACTACTTCTAATAAAATTTTGGAATCATTGTTAATCAGCATCTCACTCATTCAAATATAATTTATAGAAACTCAATTAACCGTAGACATGAGCTAGTTGAAATTAAATGACAAATATGTGGCTCTGACATTCGAATTTATGCTTAAAATGATCTATTTTGATAGTAAAAACTTAAATAATGCTTGCATATTTCCAAAATATTTAAAAATGTAATAAGTAAATGCATCAGAGAGATTAAATTTTATGATCAGTGTAATTTTCCTCATTTTTTGTTACATTATTTTTTAACCTTCAGCGAAGTTTTTTCTTACTTTTAATAAATAGGCTTCTTTTGTTGTGTATTCTTGAATTTCGAAGACATCTTCACTGTCTGAGTCGCAGCTGATGACGCAGTTTCCAAGATACAAAGGGTCCTGTAAATAAAAAGATGATATTGATTGTGTCAAAATCTGAGAGAATCGTTTAAAATAGACAGGAGACAATAATTTATGTCTTTATAGATAAAACAAATTTATATTTGAGATTTTTTAAAATTTTTAATATTCTTAATTTTTAAAACTTAAGTTTCGGTGCTTTGTTTTTATTTCTCTTTAATATGAATTTCCATTCTAAATGTTAATTTTATGGATTCTTCAATGTCCCTAAGAAGAAAGCTTTTAAAATCCAAGAAAAGTTATATGATTTAATTTAAGAATATTTTTTTCTCCCTTCTAGCCGAGTTTTATTATTATTCAAGATTTCTTAAATTTTGAATCACAACACATATATGGTAGTTTTTTTTTAAAGAGAGCATACAATTCGTTTTTCAGGCTACTGAGCATCTATACGCAAAGCTACTTTTTAAAGAATCAATTTGACTTTAAAAGTTTCTATGATTTTGTTGTACAACCCTTTTAAATAAATTCTTTTATTTGTTAATATTAATTTAAGCATTATTTTCTTAAGTATTTTCCAATTCTGAGATTGCGACAAAATATCTCTAAGAGAAGCAGGTATCAAGAAAATGATCTAATACTCAAATACAGATAGAAATCGAAAAAAACTACGTTTCGTTTTAATTGACTATCAACTTTAAAATTTAAAGTAATGATTCAAAATTCATTTTTTTATGAGTCTACAATTATGGATGACAATAAAATTTAAATAGCAGCAACTTACTCTAACAGTTACAAATCGACCATTCTTTTCTTTCATAAGAACCAAGCTTGCATCTCGGATGCCTGTATTTTTTGGAAATAGAACTGGATTGTCAATTGAGGAACTTTCTGGTCTATAATTGGAATTGGGTTTTCCAAGAGCTATTAGCAAGGCATGAACTGGTGCGAATTTTATTGTCTTGCTCTTTTTGTTCCAAGGATAATCAGTAATTTGGGTAAATAACAGTTTACCGGCCATCACAAATCTGGTTTCATCCTGCTTCCAATTTAATACCTCCAGCGCCATCTATAAAAAAGTATAAAAGACAGCTATCAAACTGTAACTTTAACTGATGGAAGAATTATACAAAAAAATTAAATTCTGCATTACATTATAGTTTGCTTTTCAAATACATTTGTATAAAATCATGCAAATGAATATAAGATATGAAAGAAAAATATAAAATTTAATTTCGATCTTAAATTTAATTTACGTGACGTCAGAGACATATGACATTGTCCCATTCATAATGTTCAATTAATTCTGTATACATGAATTGTCACCATAAGCTTAGTTAAAATTACTTAATTAAGAATCTTGCCTGTTTTGTTTATCATTTGATTAAAAAAGAGACAAGTAGTCAAAAATGGATTTCTAACAAAAACTGTTGAATACAGTGTCACAATTTTTTTAATTAATCATTAATAATGTGTACATAAAGGCTATTACAGAAATTATTTAAGAGCAGTTTTATAATTGAGCAATTATTCTATATAATAAAACGACTTTTATTAATTCCCGAGGTAGTACACATTTTAAAAAAGTAAATTACTTTCGTAAGTAAAACTGTTTGCTTAATAAGGTATTTTGTTAATTTATTACAGGCAAAAGCAAATGTTTTGAATTTTTAAATAATCGAATTAAAAGGCAGTAAAAACTAAGAAAATAAATTTTAAAATAGTTTTTTTATTGCATATACATTTTTTAAATTTGTTTACCTTTCGAAGTTTGATACTTCCAATGTCTTTTCCAAGACGACGATGAGAAGCTGAAATGTTTGAAATCCTTCTCCAAATTTTTGTGCCACCGACTCCTTTTGTTTGCTGAACGAAATAAACACATATTATATAGAAACTTTTTTTCATAAAGCAAAATTAATGAAACAAATTTATTTCAACAATTTCCTTAAATCCAAATATCAATCATAATTTTTTTCAAATACAGAGAAGTAGAGTAAATTCGATAGTTTATTTTGAATTTTTAGATAAATTTTCCTTTTTAAAGATTTTTTAAAATAAATGTGATATTTTTTAAACAGTATATAAGACACTCTTCAAATAATATTATATTTCTCTTTACGAAATCTAGTTGAGACATTCAAGGCCGCATAGGCTAATTTGGAATTCGGGTCTTAAGTTCGAGACCCGATACCATAAAAGATCCTCTAGATACTCATCAGTGGGGCAAGTTAAATCCATTGCACTTAAACGTTCTACCGTTAATGAGGTGTGGAATTTCAAAGAAAGTTAAAAACCCCAGTTCAAATGATGTTCTAGTCATCTAATCCTGTCTTAAATTTAAGAGTTCCCATCCCAAATAATTTTAATGTACTTTCAAATGGTATGGTAAAATATTTAATAAATAAATAATTAGCAATTAGGTGATTCTAAAAGAATGAATTTAAAGATATTTTGAAATTAAATTTTAAAAAATCATTATTTAAATTCAGTTTGATTTTCAAAGCAAAATACTATTTACCTAAAAAAATATTCAATTTATATATGAGACATGTCACAAGCTCGAAAAAAATTTGAACCTCATAGAATAACAAACAAAACTCGTAAAATGTCAAATATGTACGATTAATTTGACATTAGAAATAATAAATTTATACGAAAACGACTTGAAGCATTAAGTATATTGTAGAACTATTTCATAAAAGAAAATAATCGATCTCAATAATGATAAAATTAGATTCCGTAATTTGCGTTTTCGCAGGAATGTGTCATGCATGCAAATTCATAAGATTTTGTTTGTGTAAAAGCAATTAATTTCATATCCTCCAAGTTTTTATAATACATGTTACATTTTCTGCAATATAATCAAATGAAATTCTCAAGAGTATAAGAAATAATTATCTATAAAAATTATAAAATAAGAATGAAAATATGAATACAATTAACAATGGAGTAAATATTTTCTGTGAAGGAAATTTTCATAGACTTGAAGGATCAAACTTTTTAAAATTGAGCAAATAATAATTTATATCGCAAAAAATACAAGATTTAATTTTCTGAAATCACCATAACAAAATTATTATAACTTCATTGAAATGAAAAGCATTTTTATAAATATTACTAATTAAAATGCCCAAATAAATTATTCATTATATTCTCTAAAATATCCAAGAAAATAAATACATTATTATAAATACTCCAGGATATTTGATTATTCCACTATCTTAAATTATTTTGTGTAACATGTAAATAAGCCAAGCCAAGCAAGGACCGTAGTCTTACTTCTAACAGTAAATAAGGCATATTAGCTAAATGTAGTAAAAGTATTACTTAGCACTAATAAAATGCAAAATTCTATATCAAAACAGAAAGCTGCCAAATAAAATTATATTTACTGAAATGTCCAAATAAATTCTTATATATGCTCCATGGGTATATTATAATTTCACGGTTAGTTTCAAATATATCAAGTATCATGCAAATAGTCAAACAAGGATCGCTACCGGGAGACTAGCAGTAAACATGGATTAAATGTAGTAAGAACGTTACCTTGTGCCAATGAGCTGAAAAGTGAAGTCTCTAAGACAAGACAACAGGGTTACGTAGAACAAGAAAGATTGTGAATGAGTGTTTAGGGGGTGTGCATATATATACGAGAGGTGAATCTTCCAACGGAAGCCTTGAATAACTTGGCGGTTTATCCTACGTTTGGCTAGCTTACTTCGAAAAAGTTACGGAAAGGTATGCAACACCTCTACAATCCTTGTTTCACATAACTCACCAATCAATCAATATAAGACAAAAAAGATGTTCCCGGGCTCCTGTAATTTTGGGTGTTAACACACAATCTACAGCTTACTTCAATGGGTAAGTTTATTAAGTATCTATCTTTGTGTAAGAGTCTTTATATTTTTTTATCCAAAATTTTTTACCGAGGTCTTTAAATTCCAAAATAAGATAATAACGCTTTAATTGTAATAGAAGAATTGATTAAAATCTATTATTTAATTTTATTTAGCGAATTTTTTTAATCAAATTTTTTTTATCTTTTATTTTACTTGACTTTAGTACACGTAAAGATAAAATTTTGTAATTGATTTGGCGTTTACTTCCCGATGTATCAGTTTTGAAACTTTCCAATTTATGTTTTCTCGATGAAAATATCCATTTTTAATATTTTTAGAACTTAATTATCTGTTTATCAACTAATTTCATGAAAGTTTCATTCTTCCCAAATAGTGATTCCTGGCAATGAATTTGAGAAAATTTTTTTGATAACATTAAATTTGCCATAAAGCAAATTAAATATCAAAAAGTAGAAAATAATCAAAATAAAAAATGCATTACTTTTCAGTACGATTATAGAGCACTAATAAGAATGAAATTTTTAACAGCTCTTTTTATTCAGTTTATCTTAATTACACCTTTGAAGTATATTTTAAGTATAGAAATTCAGAGTTCACATCAATATCTCATATTAGAAACTAAAAATAGACGTTAATTATTTAAAGAAAAATGTCGTATTTCTTTTGGTAAATAGAATTACCAACGGATATCTTAACTTTTTCGGATCTAAACCTCTTTCAAAAAATCATTGAACTATTGATTATCAGAGGTTAGGTTTCAAATTTAAAGATTTTTTAATTCCTTTCCCGTTTTAACTGTAAGATATAGGCGTCAATTAGTACTCGCCTTTAAACTACAACAGGAATCGCTCTTCAAGCGATAATTTTTATGGAAAGAGTATTTTTTATCGAATGGAACATTATAATATGTAGATGATTTCAATCGTCTTTAGAATTGCGTTTAATGTAACCTGCATGAAATGGAAATATATTTGATTCATTCGCTAACATGTTGACTGCTGCTGACACCATTTGATTAACCTCTGCTATTCATACCTACTAATTAATCAGACAATTCATTCCTTACTATAGTTTTTAAAAAAACAGAGAAAATGTAAGAAAATTAGATGAAAGCATTAATGACAAGTGCAATTCATAGTAGCGAAAATGTTCATTTATAAATTATTTTGTTGCTGTACAACTGTCTGCAACAACATGCTTCCACACGCTGAATACTTGTATTGTTATGCTCGCATTAATAGCACAGTTTACAAAAATATAATTAAATTATGTGAAATAAACTGGACACATTATTGACAAACTGAATTCACTAAATTCAATTTTAATAGGCTAATTAAGAAAAAAATGTTTTTACTACTGAAATTAAATAAATTAATCAAGAAAATTGTAAAGAAATCCTTTTAGAAGTTCCAGGGTTTAATTAAAAAAATAAAAATTCCAATTTCCCAAAAGTACAATAGTTTGATTAATTCAAGACTGAAGAAACTGTAAAAACAATCCATTTATCCAAATATTCCAATTAAGAAAAAATAAGTCTAAAAGTGAATAAAACAGAAAAAATAAACAAAAACTATCAACTTTTTACCAAAATTGCTTATAAGGATTTAGATTTTAAATTTATCATATTTATCTCAAAATGAAATATTTTAATTATAAAGAAAATTTATATAATTATGTAAATAGTTTTGATAAGCAAAATACCAAATTTTGAATTAAACAAATGCACAAAAATTTAAAATAAAAATAATAAATTACAATATACAACCAATTTCTTTTTAAAGTTTTCTTCTTTACGAGTATTAAATCAAAACAGAAAAAAAAATTTTTTTTGGAATAATCCTTTATTTAGCTGTAAAGATATTAAATGAATCGGAGGCTTTATTGTACTAGTCCCGGAGAGTTAACTTAGAACAATAATTCAGACATAAAAACAATTATTGGCATTCTTTAAGACTTAATGGCGAGTTAACGAAAATAAATTCAAATAATCAAAAATATTTTCATCTTCATTTAGACTGGGCCAGAAAAAATCATTAATAAAAATAAAAAGATTTGATTAATCGAAAAGTCAACATATTTTAATTTCTTGAATAAAATAACATTAATGAAATATTAAGTTTCTAGGAATTAAATAGAGTAAATTTCTTCAAAGCCCCCCGAAGAACTGCAGTAACGTGCATGATTTTATAAAAGAACTTCTGATAACGTTTGATATTTTACTCACCCTAAAGCAACCGAAAACGTAGGCTGTCAGATCCTGATCATTTGACAAAGGATACTGACAAATGAAAATTTCTGTTACACTGATAACCAACGGCTCATGTGTGATAATGAAAATACTCAACAAGATAGAAACAGTGGATAAAAATAACGATCGAGTATTACTTTTAGTATATATTTCATGTTAAATTTTTTTTTAAAATAGACAAAGATAAAATTCACGCATTTCAAAAGTAACTGATATTTCATTCAAGAAAATTTCGGAATTTATTTTCAACATTTGCTCGGCAACTCATTTTAAACATCAGAAAAGACTTGAACTTAGTTCTAGTTTGAAATGAAATATTTAAGTTAAAAAATTCCTTACAAATAAATATAATAAATTTCATGACAAAGACAGATTTGTTTTATAAATCAGCATTTCTTACTTGGAGGATTAAAATGAGAATGTTTACAGAAAATCAGCTGTTTTTATAGCTTTCTCACAAATAAACAAAAAAAAACAAAAAAAAAAAAAAACGATATGTAAATTGCAACGAAAAGGAAAATAAAATAATAAGATAAAAATAAATCGAGAAATTTTCATTATTCTAGTACATAGGCTAAAATGTTATGTAAATTTTAGTGCAGATAAAAGTTGAATACTTGCAGAACATTTTCTGAAGATATGAATATTTTATAAAATTTTACTAATATACTATTTTCTAATATTCCCTCTTTTTAAATTGACATTACACAAGACAAAAAATTGTATTGGTCAAAATTGCTTTAGTTCTTTAAAATATGGTTTTTCTAAAATTTACTACTGCCTTTCAAATTTAGGATTTATAAAGGTTAAATTTAAAGTATTACCAGTTTTAAATTATATAAAAGGGAAAATAGATAAGCAGGAAAGATAAAAAGATAATAGTGGAATATTTTGTAAGATAAAAAATATTTTGGAAATTTCAAGAATTGGAATTTTTAAATTAAATTTCTTCATAAGAATCTCACCAAATATTTATTTTATGCATATGTCACTTTCAAAAGACTGGAATCTGATTCCAATAAAAAACAGTTAATAATAACTACAAAATTTAAGTAAAAATGTATAAATGTTTATTATTTAACTCGTCGATTATTTTTAACTCGAATGTATAAATAATTAACCAAAATACTTTCAGAATCCAATTAGTTGAAGACCGGCCAATTATTATTATAAAAACTGAGGAGAATCATACAAATAATAGTAATAAATGGCATAAGATTTTATCAACTACATCAGTCTTCATAGGTTATTGTTAAAGTCATTAGTTATAATTAATGCAATTTACCGGCAAATGCAATTATGCATAGTTACTGATACTAAAGAGAAAAAATCTACCATTAACTTTGAATAGAACGATATTTTCTTTCTAAAATAGTTGTTTTAAATTATGGAAATGAGTGCTAAGAATATAAGAAATAACTAAAAATTAGTCTTGATCTCAAATTTTACTAAAAAATGAATTTGTTTAGCTGAAAGACCTTTTTCAGCAAAAAATACCATAAGCAAATTATTTGTCTACTCCTTATTAAATCGCTGAAAATAAATATTTATATGGCCAAAATGCAAATGAAGTAAACATGCATAATCCCATACTGCAGGGATATTACTAACTGTATCTATTAAAGAATCAAAACATACTAATTTTTCAAAACAATTTTTAAATAAAATACAATAAAAAAACAGATTTATTTGGTTTAAATAATTTTATGAACAAGTAAAGTATTTCAGTTTTCAACTTTTTTGGCGAAAAAGTCACGTATTTGGCGACGCGGTTTTTTCGACAATAGATGAATAACCGAGAAGGCAGAGAAAATACCTCTGACGTAGCGATCCATATTGGGATTGGCGCGTTTCGTGAAGGTTGTAGGTACCAGGATGAGTCGCGTCTCAGGATTGTTGGCCTCTTACGAAGAAGCATTTTTTTGTTGTATTTTTTTTCTTCTTCTTTTGACTTCATTCGTAGAGAGACTATTTCATTTACGACTTAGAAATAGAGCTAAGGTTTACTTCCTTTCAGAACTCATTCATAGATTTGGAGCAGAACAAAATGGTGTTTGACAACATCCGCTTTAAAGAAGTGAAGCATCTGGATGCTGTTAACTAAAAGCCATTTTGGGAACTTTAAATAAATCTTTCGAAGTATAAATCTTTTGTTGAAGAGGGCAAAAAGTTTCTAGTTTTTCAAGGTCAGCATTCGAATGATAAAGAACAGTGATCTTTAGTTTTTTTAAGTAACATTTAAGTGTTAATCCTCTCTAGAAACATAAAGGCATTATACAACATTTTAGCGATGTTGCTTGGAATCCACAACATTATAAAATACCTTAGTAATATTGTAGTAGAATGCATGTGCAAATGAATAGCGCAGGCGATATAACAGGAACTTTTTTTCTTCTTCGTTTAGAAATGCCGCGTCAATAACGCAATAAGATTTCACTCGCACAACGATAAAGATTTGTAGATAGCTCCGATTACATTATAGATCTTTCTCTCCATACACCTGTATTACAATAATCAGAATAATGTTAATAAGATACAAAAGAATTGGTAACTTTATAAGAGTTGAAAAAAAGATAGAACTTACGTTTCATTGAATTCGAAAAGTGAAAAAAAAACAATCTACATTTTATTTATGAAATATTCTTGTTAAAGGAAGATATGTCGACATTTTTCCTACTCGTAATATTAAAAGAAAAGCATATTAAGTTTGAGAGAAAGAAATGAAGCTTTTCAACAAAAGCTTTACACTGTGTCTCGTGCATGACTAATAAAAACATGTACCAACTATCAGATCATATATCAATTAAAATTGCAGAATAACAAAAAAAAAATATTTTAAAATGAAAAATAATGAAAGAAAAAAGAGAGCCATTTCATCTCTACAGAGAAGAAAATGAACCAAGAACTTATACTTCAACTAGAAAATCTGTTTTTTTTTCACGTTAACGACTAAAACCAAAGAAACAGGCAAAGCTCAAATTCCTATTTTAATGTTAAAAAAAACAAATGTCAAAACAGCACAATGTTTCTGGTTTTCTTCGTATAATAAAAGACAAAATTTATGAGAAACTAATTTGTGTTTCACTTCATGAATCAGGCTTCTTGGTACAAGAAAAAACATTCCAACCAGAAAAGACGCCAATAAACGAATAAACCGCATTCTTTTATTCCACCGCAAAGAGTTGGAAATAGAAAGTAGTAGCTCTTTAATCTAAACGTGATGGCTAATTCTTCTTTTAACTTTTTCCTCATCTTTTTCCGATCTCGTCTTTTATATCATTTCTGACTAATGCTATGACTAATTCGAATGAGTCTTTCATCCTTCTGCACATCAGTACAGTAAGTTCTGTAACAGGGCTGTATACAACAATTTTTGGAAAGCATATTATGCCCCTAATTCTCTTAACTTTCAACGCTGCTAAGTGACATTGATGCATGTATAGCATTAGGTATACACAGAAAAATTTAGTTTCATAGAAAAATACAAATTATATGGAAAGAAATATTTATAATACGAGATTAACGGAGAAAAATATGCAAAAATGGTACAGCAATTTAAGAAATAAATCCCATTGAAAAAGAAATATAAGAATATTACGTTCTTTAAAAAAGTTGGTGTTTATTAAACCATATTTTCTTAGAATTTTTTTTAAAAAAAGATGTCGTCCCTGCCGATTCTAAAAATAAATATATAACTTATCTTTAAACAACCAACTTTTAAAAATGAGTATAGTTATATTCTAATTTTCAAAATCAGGTGAATAATATCTGTTTGAGTAAAACGCAACTTTACAATACTGCTTGAAAATGTATTAATTCCTCAAGACGCTCAACCAGCTTTTCCTGATTGCGTACACAGCTCAAAAGGATATGTTTTTCTTCCACTTTATAAGTAAACATTTCTTAAGTATTCAAAGATAACATTAAAAATGACACGCGGGGAATATATAGTTTTAAACATTTATTTCAAAGCGTTTATAGTAATTCCATCAAAAACAGCCATTAATACATAGAAATGAACTAGAGCGTTTTAAAAATAGCGTATCTAAATATTAAAACATTTTAAGTGGAATTTAAGTTGACTCACAGGGGTCTTAAATCAAAAATTGAAATATCTTTTTATTTTTATGAAATGTCCTTTAATAAATTTTTGTTCAATTTGAAAGTGATACAGCAACATAATATAGAAACATAAGAAGCGATACAGTTTAAAAAAAGAGATGTAGAAAGTCAAACAATATAAATACTATTTCTTTTAATTGAATTCCATCGAAGTCATGCACCAAATTTAATTTTGAAATTACGATTGAAATTTATGTAAGCTAATTTAAAATTTCGGATATCAGTCAATTGCAAGCATAACGGACTACAAATTTTTAAACCGATATAAAAATTAAAAATTTTATTTATAAACAGATTCATGTATTTAGTTTCAATTAAAGCTATCCTTAAATGTTTCCTTTCTGTGATCCATAATATTTACTTCCGTCAAAACAATAATTAGATTGCCACTTCTTAAATGCAGATAAAAGAGCGTTGTGAAATCTCTTAAGGCCGCCATTATCTCCTCCCATTAAATCTTTCATCATCAGATAAGAGTTCAGCACTTAGGAAAAGAAAGATGAAGATAAATCTTGAAACAGTTCCAGTTTCGAAGCAAATTAAGGAGGAAAGAAAACATTTACGCATTGAAAAACGGGGAAAATCACTATTTACAAAAGCAATATAGACGGCGTAGTTCCTTTAGCACATAATAAACTTCTATGCAAAACTTTCAGCAGTAAACTTCCGACTACAAGGCTGTTCTCGCGCATATTTGGGTAAAATCTAATTTATCACTTGTTTTTCACCAAGAAACATTTTTTTTGCAGACGCCAGAATTTGTTTTAAACAGCCCCAAAACGGATAAATACCGAAGTTCAAGAATTTTACGTACGTTTAGTATACAAGGATACATTGTATAAGCTATATTGATAATTCAGAATTTCAACTAGTTTCAATAGTTAGATGAACAAAAAGACGAACAGTATCCTATTGTGAATTATAAGCCACGTCTTATACATGACCATTTCCTCCCAGATTACATTGGAATCATGTTGCAGGTGCGAAACTAGAGATTTGTGGGTTCCAGTACTACAAGTGATAATGGGCCCCTTTTTTTTAAATAAATTTAATAGCTTTCTTCTATTTGTGGTTAATAAATTTCATGATTATTAAAGTAGCTTTATATACTTAAAAAAATTAAAATTTCTTCATTAATGTCTTGTTGATGTGCTACACTATATATTATTTTTGATTCTTGCTTAATCTTGTAAAAAATGATAAATATAAAAAATATAGTCCTATCTGATTTTTTTATCAATGAATTCGTGGTGTAGTTTATTTAATTTGAAGTAACTTTTCTTGAATAGTAATAAATATCATTATGAAGTTTTATTTTATAATTTCCTAAAAAAATCTGCAAAAAAAAGCAAATATATTTTATTTTTTAGTAGGGATTCCTAGGGTAATTCCGGCCATGTGTAGACGCCTGTCGTAATTTTTCTTCGTATAATGTGAAAATCTGTTTGAAATCGAATTATTACAGGGGGGTTATTGTATCGTTGGTACCTGTTGAATGAAAACTGTGTTAATAAAACAGTTATGTATAAAAGTATTGCCATAATTGATGACTTATTAACACTGCTATTATTGTTTAATACATATTATTAATTAATTATTGGGGTTTTTCACATATGCAATACGATCGTTAATGTGCAAACTTTCATCTGTTAGAGTTAATAGAATTTCAGTATTCTGAGAATTTTAGGTCTGATAGAATCTTTTCAGTTTCCAAGGAATGGCACAGTTTGTTTTGAAATTAAGTAAATTTTATGTAAAAGAGTAGAGAGTTATTTAAAGAGGGTAGAATGATTTGTAACTTTCCCTTCAGGATTTAAAGAATAGCTTATGAATTTAAGAATAGCTAAAAAGATTAAAAGAATAGCTTATGCGTGTATGTCAATGACTGTTGCTCTTGTTGCCCTCTGATGAAATCTCCCCATAAATTAAATTTTATTTAAAATATTTATCCGGTTCCAACTTTAAAATAACTGGTTTATTAAATGTAGAGCTCTAAAAAATTACACCAATATATACATTATTAAGGTATTTTCCCTGTCAGCCGTTCTTCATTATTATTTCACCAACGCTTTTAAATATTTATACCTTTTGTGAGATATGTCCCAACATTCATCATTAAATATTAACTATCATATGCAATAGTTTTAAATAGATATGTTTTTGAAAATGCTAAATAGTGTAACTGTAACTATAAGATATTAATAACTGTAACTATAAGATAAGAAACTGTAACTGTAAGATATTAAATCATCAGATACGAAAATTCCAAATAGCTTGAAACTAATTTATACATAAAATTAGAAATATGCAATAAAAATTTTGGTCAGCGAAAATAATTTGAATGAGAATCAAGTTAGAATTGATTTTTGTTTTATTGAATTTCCTCTTTAAAGAAATTATTTTCCTCATACCGCCTTTGTCCCCAAATCTTAGATTTTACTTTATGGTTTGTTCAGTCGCTTTTTTTCGTTGACCTTCATGAAGTGCAGTAATAATTTTACCCTTCCGCTGCCTAAATAAATTTTTTCGATTATATATAATAGACAAATGACCAATCTTTAAAATATTCGAGAATAGTATTTTAAGTAAACTTGGTTTTTGTACATATATGTGTGAATTACTTGAAATGCTTTCTTAATCTAAATATTTTCAGTAATGTAGTAGTATATTTAATTATCTTTATTTTTCAAATTATAGGTTTTTCTTTGATGTTTCAAATTATTTTTTGTTTTTTAAATATAATATTCGATTACGTTTATATTTCCCATGAATAAACATATTTTATCAAATCTATAATTCAATCATGATTTCATGCTGTTTGCACGAATTCATATTCATGGTACGAATTCTTAGAAGTTATCTAAACTGGTAAATAACCAATAAGATTACAGAAACATCATTCTCTATTTTAGATGTTATCAAGAGGAAAAGGAAAGCTAATGTTTTAATGATTATATTTTTCATCATGAAAGGTTACAACAATTTATTAAAAGAATGAAGTCTCTTGTTTAAACTGCATATACTATTGAGATATTTATTGTTATTTCAATCCATTTAAGACATTAAAGGATGCATGAGATACGCGTTTTCATCCGATTGTTTATTTATAGATTTAAATATAAAAAAAAATCCTGTAATTTGATGCGTGAATTAGTTAAGTCATTATGCGAAGGGATTAACAACTATTTCAAAACGTGTACAACATTTATTCGTTAAGCCTATTAATTGCTTACCCATCTGCCCGCCAAGAAGGTGAGTTTATTTTGGCAACAAGTGCAGAATATTTTCATCCTAACACCTTTCAGACTGATGCGGTTCACTGTAAAAATGAATTCTTCGAAATGTAGGTCAAGAGCTCATTCGAAAAAATTGTGAACTTTCGGAGCACGTGTAAAACCAAGATTATTAGCCTGGTCTTAGTGATGTAAACAATAAGGAAGTTACGGGGAATATCTGGATGATGCCTCAAGTTTTTTTGGCTTCAACTCCAAATAAAAAAAAGGGTTTTGTAAAAGCCAAGTCACTGTCGCCAGTCTTTCCCACGCAGTTCGTAAGTACGAGGAATTTTTAGCGTGACGCAATTTTTACTGCCGGTCTTTCTTAGAGATTTGATACAAAAGAAGCCGCTGGTTAAAGTGGCAGATTGTGTTCGAGGAAAAATTGCACACTGCCCAGAAAACATTCTTATATTCCAGGTGTTCTTAAAATCTTTCTTTTAAACTCACGCACCTTCGTTCAGTAGAAAAAGAAAAATTTAAGGCGCCATCTTCTATAAAATGTGAGTAGCAATCCTTGAATTGGAATTAAAAAAAGAAAAAAAAGTCAAGGAGTCTTAAAAATGAACTATAATGTACTTTAATTAATCAATATATTTTAAAAGTATGATTTATCAAAATGAAGTTTTTTGAGGAACAGCAAAAATAACTCATTTGGAAGAATTCCGAAATAAAACTTTTGTGATTCTCTCCCCCCCCCAAAAAAAAAACTATTGTTTTATTATTTATTTGACTAATTTTATTCTATATTATTAGCCCATGACATTCCGAGTTTATTTTTATGCCATTTCTTCCTTGAAAAAATTGATAAACATATGGAATTGGTTTGCTAAACTCTTAACTTTTACCATACTTAAATTCCCTGATTTTAAAAATTGCTCAATGCTCAGATAAGTTTTCCTTTCGGTTGGTTTGGTTAAGGTTTTTAAATTTCAGATTGGTTTGAATATTTTCTTCTTGATATATATGGATAGGTTTCCTGATAAATGAATGCAATGAAAACTTGGCCTATTAGTCAGCAGACTTAGACCTATTAATCATTCTTTTTTACTTTGTGAATAAAGTAGGAGATTGAAAAGAGAAAATATGTGTAGAAAGTTTTTTAAAAAATAATCTCAAGTTTAGACGATGACGATTTAAAAGTAATAATTTCAAGTTCTGTTTACAAAATCAGACTTCATTCAGCTGTTCCAGATTGTGCTTCTAACTGCATCTCGTTTTTCTTAATTAACCCTTAGTAGCCTGATTTACGAAAGTGATTTATTTTTAATATTACTGTGTTTACTTGGGGGTCTAGATGAAGGGAAAAATAGCTTAAAAAAATCACAATATTTATTTTACATATTTATTTAGAAAAAAAAACAGGTATCAATTTTGATACTTCAGGCATTAACGCCATAAAGAAATCAGATATACCTATGCATGAAATAATGCGAAACATTGATTGTTTTTATTATTGCAAGTATTTATATTCTTCAGAAAAAGAAAATATATCAAATTTGTATTCAGCAAAACTTTTAGTAAAATGTGTTTACTTGTTCACTTTGCCGCGCGAGTAATATGTCATAGATAAAATAAAACAATAATGGCATTTGATTTTTTTAAAAATTTCGTTGGAAAGAATATTATACAACAGTAAAATACGTACAGCCAACCTATAAAAAAACTAATAGTAATGTGAACATTCGGTTTAAAAGATTGGTATCAAAATTGAAACTCTAGGTTATTAAGGGTTAAAAGATTGGTATCAAAATTGAAACTCTAGTTTATTAAGGGTTAATGCATAAAAGCATAACCAGAAGAGTTACAGCTCATCGTAGTTATAATCATATAGCGCATTAAAAGATTTAATTAGAGGTTTCATCAATTTTCAAAGTTATACAATTGGCTACTATTTGTTTAATATATCTTTACGTCCAATATAGCTTTAAAATTACGAATAATAGAATAATGTGTCCATTATATCAGTTTAACCCTTTGCAGTCCGAAAAATAATTAGATGCAAAATTATTCACCTAATAGAAAGATTTGTTTATTTCTATGAAATATATATATATATATATTTCACAGCAACGAATATATATATATTTCATTTGACGAATTTCTTTGAAAAATTAATCTGCATCTCTTAACCATTATGTAGGCGTTTTTAACAATTAAATTTGAAAAACAAATAAATAAAACGTCAAAATGGCGCAGTCTTGAATGTCGAGTCACACTCGACATCGGACCACAAAGGATTAATGACTGTCAATTTAGCTATATGATTTTAGTTCGTCAACGAAACTATTTGAAATTATTTTTATGTTTAAACCACAAAGAAAAAAAAGCAAAATGGAAAGATAGCCAATGTCATACTTATCACCAGGATTTGGCGACAAATACGATAGAATTTTGGGGAAAAAACTAATGATGGGATGGAAAGGTGGTGAAATTAAGAAAAATCCTCTAAATATGGTCATTCTTTAATTTTGTATTTCTTTACTTTATATGTACTAATTAAATCAAAATTTAGGTGTTAATGACAATTATAAGAATCTGCTGCATATTTGTACCTTTTATAATTTGCATTTAATATGCATAACGGTTTTGATCACTTACCTTGCCTAAATTATTTTTTATTCCTTTTGTCGTAATTAGTTTTTTCCATTTTCAGAAATTCATACAGCCGCGATTGAATATACCGGGTGTCCAAAAAATTCCCGTACTCCAAATTTAAAAAATCATTGTCCATGATTTTTTTTCAAGTATATTAAAATTTTCCATACGAGTAATGAAACCATGGACATGCTTGAAGTTTTTTTCGGCGATTGACTTATCTCAAAAAAATTTTGGTCACCTCGATCCCCTAATCTGACCATCCCGGACTTTTTTCTGTGGGGATATTTAAAGGACAAAATTTATGAAGGTGGTCCTCAAACAATAGATTATTTGAAAATCGCAATTACCCAAAGGATGCAAGAAATCACTCCTAGCATGATAAAACGCGTTTCGAAAAAAATGCGCAAACGAGTTCAGGCTTGTCTCCAAGAAAGGGATGGACATTTAAAACATTTATTATAAATATAAGTTCAGTATTTTTTCCTTAGTTATGTTAAAAGTGCTTTTTGTCAATGGTATAAAAATAATTCTTTTTTAAACCTGTTGTTTTTGTAAAATAAATTCACAAATCATTAGTACGGGAACTTTTTGTACACCCTGTATTTATGATAGCAAGTATTTGACTCAACAGTATTCTAAATTTCGATAATTTAATAATTTACAATCATTATTTTATTAAATTTTTTATCATGAATTAATGCCTATTTTATTATGCGTTCGTACTCTTTTGGATTTAAAAAAGTGTTTTGGACATTATTGGAATTGGAAATATTTTTGCTGCCAAAATTGGCATGTAAATAAATTTTTAATAAAGAAGAAAACGATGTAAAAAGTTCATACTTGATTTATATGTTCAAGATGCAGCTCAACTTTCTGCTGGGCTTCCTTCAAAGCATTCCTGTCTTTGTGATGAATTGGCGTTACCTTATGCAAACGGCTGAGGAGCAGTGGGTACCTAGAAATAGTAATCTTAATTAGTTTCCGGTGTCTGGCATTTCGGAAGTTCGTGGGAAACCCAGGAAAAAATAATGATGAGAGGAACCAGGACACTAAATAGCGAAACATGGAGATAAGAGGAAATTTACGCACGCAAAAATATTTCCGGTTTAAATTTTAGCAACAATGTTTTCGGAATTTAAAGATTTCATTCATACCAAGTAACAAAAAATTGCAAAATAAGCAGTATTATTAGTACTAATTTCGATTAAAACCTCCCACTTGTAAATAAATGCAAGTTACTTTCCGGCAGAATCAAAGAAAATAGTCATTTTCAAAATGACATTATAATAGTGAATAGGACATTTTTGATGAAAACCACCCATATATTTTTGATGAAAGGAAAAAATATCCCCATTAATAATTTAAAACCTTAATTGATTCATTATACTAAATTAATTCGCTTTATTACATTTCATTTAAATTTATTAAATGCAATTAAGAAGGAAATTGAAGCATTGCCGTTCTTTCTACCTTGCATCCGCAGATATTACAGGAATTATTTTTTCATTTAACGGAAAAGTAATTTTTCGATAATTGACTCCACCTTTAAATAGAAACTTTTATATACAAAAAATTAGTTCAAATGGGAAATTTTTGGTAAAATAATTTTCTTGACTCGGTACATATATTTGAGTGAAACAGATTAAAGAGCTTCCTAAATTTTACTGAAAATAGAATTCGATTTTCATTTAAAGACAGATGAAAATAATTCCCTCCCCATTACATTAACAGTTAAAATAGTTTTGAAGAAGCTTTCTTATGGTAAGAAAAATTCTCAAAAGATCAATATGTAAATAATAGTTTTAATTACTTTTTTGAATTAGTTACTATGGTCATTAACGAAATTCTACTGAATATCAGTTCAAAAAATTTAGAATGTTGATGAAATTTAAGAATGCGGAATAAAATAGATAAATGAAAACAAAATTCATGGTCAGTTTTCTTTCTCATAATATATTATTGAACCATGTGTAAGAAATTCAAAATATTGCTTGTTTAAACAATTGTTTTCTAGAAATAAATATTGTTCAAGGAAATATACCTTGTGACTCGTTGAACTGGCACCATCAAGAATGCTGGTAGATTCATTCTTCTTAATAGAGTATTTTCCATTTGTGATACTCTTAGAAATATTCGCAACAATTCTTTTTCTTTCTCCAAACTGCTGAGGAGTACCGAAGCTGAAGCCTACAAAAATTGCATTCGTTGATTATAATATCAGTAATAAATAGCATTTAAGAGTTAATATAGAAATGTAATATAAATATCATATTGACAATATTTGATTTATAACATAATATTTATAAATAAAATGTAACAAGCTAAGAACAGTTGCTATATTAGTAACATCTAAATCGGGCCTTAATCGTATCAATTTTATTAAATAATTAGGCCATAAAATAGACTCCTTAAATGGCAATACTGTAAATGTGGTTTGTAGAATAATTTTCTCAGAAGCAGCACTATGTAGTAGGTAAAGCTATGAATGGAGGTTTTCATACAGATATCACTAATTAAAAATGTTAATTTTATTTTTGAGCAGGAATGGCATTTCAAAACTTTTTGTTCACTCTTGCATAAAGGCTTTATCCCCCTTTCCCGGATAAAATTGTGAATATAGGGTAAGGTCATGAATTACATTAAATAGCATTAATGAATAAATTGAAAAGTTTTTATCTTTGGAGTGAATTTAACATTTTTCTGAACCAAATGTACAGTCTACTTATTGATAAAATGAGCGTTAGTTGAAAGCGTAAATCTGATACTCGAAAAAGGGAAAAGGTAATTTTGCAATTCTGTGTTGTTGTTTCTTATGGAACTTGCCATGAACAAGCTCGCTGAGGTAGATTGTAATTTAAGCCTAATCAACGTCTTTTGTTTTGTAGTAGTGCCAACTAGCTCCAAAGTACGACTTTTTTAAGTCAATAAATCACATTCGCCTGCACAGTCCCTTTTTACGGGGGGGCACATTCACACACCTTACAGACAGAACACAGAAGGACAACCACGCTCGAACCGGGACCCGAACCTTGGACACCCAAATCACGAGGAAGATGCGCTACCCCTAGGCCTGGACGCCTGCTGTTTTTTCAATTCTCTTCATTAAGAATTAATAAAAATCATGTTTTTGAAACAATTTTCAGGTTCAAAATTTAAAACAATGCTTTATATTCCTCAATTTTATGTGTAAACCGGGCTGTAAACGAAGAAGTTGAACGGAATTTTTAAAACTTAGCACTTGATAGTTCGAGTTTCAGATTTAATGCATAGTTGCACATTTTGAAATATTCTGATAAATTTTCCACTCGTTGAGATACAAATAAAAATAGAATCTTTGAATTTTATCTTCAAAAAACATTAACTTTTGAAAATCTCAGAAATGCTAATGTTAAAATTTTATTTCGAGTTTATCTAGCGACATTAGAAACAATTAGAAACCATAAATTTGCGTTGTTTGAAATCTTCGAAAATGCCATCACGTGTTTTCATTTTAAGGATATCTGCTGCAGATTCTGCTTTAATGCTACTTTTGCTTACAACAACGAACCAACTGTAAAATCACCACTTTACAAAGCAGTATGTTAAAGATTTCTTCAAATGATAATGAAATAACTAACAACGCTTGAAGATGTTGATGTGAAATGATCAAAATAATGAGAAAAATTATTACATATTGCCTCTTTTTTTATTTTTCCTTTAAAATCATGCATCAAAAATTATTCCTTACATCCAGGTTATAGCTTTTGATAATCAAGCAACATTTTTAAATTGATACTATAATGTTTAAAATAAATTTAACTTTTTGAAATATAAGTAAAAGAAAGAAGGCCTCTCTTATAAGCTATCTTCACCTACAGTTGAAGATAACTAACCTTTGTAAGACTTTGAACTCTGATGAAATTACGGACTTCAAACTTGAAATAAAAAGCAATAAAAAGCAGTTATATCGCACGAATAATATTCTAACTTGGCGTTTGGCATCAATTATAATCCACAACTCGTTACTTAGATTATGAAACATCGCTTTTTGGCACTGAACCTCAAAAACGAATCGTTGTTAGTACATTAACGGCCTTTAAAGTAAACAAGAGAAAGCACCATTACGTGCCATAGTTGACGCCACTCAAATCCCAGCAGTAATTGCAACCTATAAATATATATCTGCTACTATTTTAAACTCCATCATGCTTCTCTGGTAGTAAAAAATATTTATAAAATCAATTTCTCAGACAGTCTATTTTTAGCTTCTGTTTTTCTGTCTAAAATAGATGAAAGTAAAGGGTAAGGCAGATATTTGGGAATCAAAAGAATTCCAGAATTTAAAAAAAACTGATCCTCAAAAATTCCTTAAAATGAGATTGCTTAAAGTAAACGAAATATTCCTCTGCGGTTTTTATTTTATATTTTCCAGAAATTTTCAAAACACTTCTCCAGGTTTCTTTCCTTTTTTTTAATAAAAAAAATGAGCAATGATTTTTTTTAAATTTTCATTCTTACTGGAGGTACAAAAAATGTATCAGCAGAAAATTTTCTTTAAATGCAAACTGGAAAGGAAGATGTTACACTATGTAATTAGGATTCCCAGCAGGACTAATCTTTCTCTTCTCTGATTACTGAACAGATAATTTTGTTTGCAGTTCTTTTGTGTCAGCCTATATAAAAAAGCATGTTTTTTGCTATAGAGGAAGAAGACTAATGAGCCCATGAAAAATGAAATGGACCAGAGCCGTTCAGTTTGAAAAGCGAGGAAGATTCTTTTCTGTTTCTCCACAAAACTCTTTATTTTAAAAAGACATTTTCAGTAATCATTTACCAGAAATTGAAAAATTAAATAAATTCAAAATATCGTTACTGGAAAAAAATTATAAATGTCTAAAACTAATATAATAAATTTTAGTAAATATTTTAATTCATTTCATACAAATATAAAATTAATTAGAAATTTAATTTATTATTTTAATAAATTTTTAAAATAGAATTAATATAAGATAAATGGAATAACTAGAAGCAGTAAGATTAAAAACCGTACACATACATTGTTATGGAGGAAGGAAAACAGGGTGTAGATTCAGTCTAAAAGTGGATACCTGAGGCAAAATATTAATGTGCATACGCCACTTTTTCAGGTCATTATGAGGAAGGTAAAAAATAATAAACCCAAATCCCATTTATTGTCACGGTGAAACTGGTGACTACTGAAGTTATTGTACGTGAAAAACTTAAACACTCTACGCCAATAACTATATGCATTATCCCAGTAAACCGGAGTCACAGAAAACTCAAATGCGGGCTTTCTTCCCAAGTAAATATATAATTTCGGTCTCTTACAAGATGTAAACAAATTCTATTATACAACAGAAATAAGATGGTTGATGACTCAGTTCCAGTATTAACATTAGAAATTAGTTAACCTTTTCTGCATAACTATTTGTACAGATTTTTCAAACTTAAATGAGCAACAGTTTTTTTAACGATTTCTTTCCCTTAATTGATATTATTTTTAAATTTAAATTTCAGTACAGTTTATAGCATACATCAAAGCTGCTAGTTTAAATGTTCAAATTTAATTAAATTGAATAAAATAAGATAACAATAGTTTAAAATAAGCTATAACAAATGCTACGAAAAATAGTATTAATTGATTGAGGTAATTAGCCATTTTACTAAAAACTGTGAACTCGTAGAACAGATTTTATTAAATTTCAAGTAACTAAACAAAAAAAATATCAAGTGCTCACCTGTTTCACACAGTAAGTTTCAAAAGCATGCAACATCGAAGATGATTCCAAAAAGATTTTTCCAAGATTTACGGTGCTATAATCCTGAAAAAGAAAGGAAAGCTTTATATAGCAATTTTTTTTGTATGAACACATGCTCTAAATATACAATGTGAATGGACAATTATGATAATGCGACAGTTTAAAATTTAAAACATCCCAAAATTTAAATAACAACAAATAATGAAAAAGGATCAAGTATTTAAATTATTTGAATTGCTTGGTTTGTTGAGCAATTCTGAAAAAATTCAAGACATTTTCGAATGGGAGAGGATTTTTTTCAAAGTGTCAGGGCATTTTGTGATATCCTATGCCTATAATCACTGATAAAAACTTTCCAAGTATGCTAGATATTTTACAAGATTCCCGCTAATTTGCTAATTATTAGCCATGTATTCTCAAAGATCTGAAGTACTCAAAGAATCTCCAAGCATCGACAATTAAAAGCTTTAAACCACTATTTAAATTTCAAAATCAATGAAAGAATTATAATAATTTGTCACCGAATAGGGCTTCAGGCTTAGTGCAGTTTAACTACATTCATATATATGCTGAGGGATTAAAATTTAAGTAACTGCTTCGAGCATTCTTGGGTGAAGAAGGTGGTTCTAAAAACAATACAATTCGGAACACGGCTAACAATACAAAGAAACGAATTAAGACGTAATGACGCATCTAATAAAATCAGCGAATTTTTACTTGAACATTTTTCCGTATTTCCAATAACCATATTAACAGTTGGATATTTAAGTACATTGTTAGTAAATATTGTATGTCACTTAGAATCAGCAATTAATAGACAGAAGGATTATAACAATCGGTATGTAACGACTATTAGATTATATTTATGTTAAGGATTTTTTTGCTTACCTTCCACTAATATTTTTATTTTTGAAATTTTTTGTATATGCACTTCTGTTCTGATACTCATTTATTTAGAAATAATGCTTTTATGATTTCCAGTTTCCTTTTTTATTGAATACAAATACATCAATTCTAATAATTTGATATAAGACAAAAAGGAGAATTAAATTTAAATTAGATAAAATCGGAGCTTGTAGAATATGTAATAGTTTTACACTATAGTTATACAGTATTTATGTTAGATAAAAGCAGAAACAAGTAGTAATAATAGTAATGTAGACTTTGTTAACGAAAATATATGAACTTGATACATATTTGTTTCTGCATTGACATTTATATTCATAGGAATAATGAACATGGGGAATCTTTCGACTGAATATATTGTTCTAAAATAGGTCTTTTATTAAAACCGAAAGGGAATTTTAAAAACTGTTATGCTCTAAATTATAATAATTCTTTTTTTTCCACTCACCTCATCACCATGTTCCATAGCAATATCCAAGGCATCCTGGAGCTTCTCAGAGAATTTTGTGTTGGCAGAAATTAGCTCATCTAAGTTTAGAAATATGCTAACTAGCTGATCTCTCGCCAAAAGACCAGCAATCTCCATAGGACGATAAAATTCCTGTAGGAATGAAATTACAGTGAAAGATCCGAAAATGAATTCATTACGTTGTAAAAAGGGCAGCAGAAGTGAATTAAAGACAATAATAATCCTTGGGTTCCTTTAACAAATTCTTTAAATATCAAATGTAAAAATATTAACTATTTTGTAATTAAAATTGAATACAAATTGATAATCAAGTAAAAATTTAAGTATATAGTTAGAAAACATCAGGGCACTTTGTTTAAACAGAATTTATGTTATAAAAACCCTTCTTATTCTTTAAGAATAGATGCAATTAAATTTAATTAAAATGCTTTTTTCAAAGAAAACTACGCACTAATTATTTTCTTCCATCCAAATTTCAAACTCTAATCCTCATAAAATATTTCGTTTTTATTTAGTAAAGCTAAAAAATAACCAGGATTATTATTGGATACTTCAAAATAACTTAATCAGCGAAAATCCCTGTTTCTCAAAAAGAGGGTTGTTAAAGGGTAGAAAAATATTCTTCTGTTTTTGAAAAGAAATGAAAAGGAAAAAGTGTAGAATTTGATCAGGTGATCGGGTAATTTAATTCAGGTGATCATGGAATTTAAGGCATCTGGTCGAAGAATTAAAATACAATGGTATAAAAAAACAGCTTTACAAACAGCGAGGGAATTTGAGCAGAGGACCCAAATTACTTGTACCATGCGCCAAGCATTACCACATAAACAATATTTTCTTGACATACAATACATAATATCCATTCTTTTTTTATATATTATTTGCAGGCGTTAACATATATATTTACATAATCATTTGCCTTTGGCCCTAATTTGAATATCAATAAAACATACTTTTTTCAAATCAGATTAAAGACGACTCGGATTTCAAATCTTCAAAACTTCTCTCTACTTTCATAAGAAATATGATCACTCTGCCACAAAAATAATTTTATATTTTAATACGGTACCACAAATGATGGCCATGACCGTCAAATTATTTAAGATTTGCCAGCAAATAACGTCTCTAGTCATCTTGCGTGCCTTTACTGATGCAAGTTTAAAAAGTGCATTTACGAGCACACTTTTAAACGTGAAAAATAAGTTAACTGCTAAAAAAAGCGCCCTATCCGCTTAGAGCACAGTCAAAATTAAGTTTGAAACACCGGAATAATTTGAGGATCTTTTTATGATTACATACTATCCATTCTCAATGGAGGAACTTACTTCTTTTATAATTCTCAAATCCCTTCCATACTTGAGTTCGGTATCCACAAACTCTATGATGATTTCCTTTCGCTCGCATCTGCGGAATTCGCACTTGCGACACACCAACGGGCTAAAGAGCAGGCCCGAATCTTCTTCCTCTATAGGTTCGACTTGATGGTCACAATCTGCGCACAGTTGCTCTTCCCAGTCTGTTGTCGGTACTTGTTTCATGCGAGTCGGCTTGCTAGTCTCGGTTCCCACACCGCTGTCATTCCTCTCTACTTCTGAGATACGGGAGCTCTGAAAGGGAGAAAAATGCTCTGAAAAACTTAATTCAGAGAAATAAGTTTGAGTCTAATTTAGCTTGGTCAAAGCACTATTTTTTCAGCTGTATTAGCATTTTGGGGCATATTTCGTAATTCTGAACAGATGTCAGAGTACGATTATGATACCAAAGTGTAAACCCTCTTCCAAGCTTCCGCACCTTAGTAAGATATTGAAATTCGACTGATTTAATGCATAATAGGTCACCTAAGCAGTAGATCATAATCGGATCTTGGCCCGACTTTCTACCACGGTTCAGAAATGAAACCTGAACGATGTTTTACAAACTTAACTGTTTAGTTTTCTCTGATATTTAATTAAAGGGTACCTCTAGTTTGGGGAATGTATTGTAGCTTTGATTAGAGTATTACATAAATTATGTCAGATTTTTAAGGATTTCTTGCATTTTCTGTACGAGATTAAAACGTATATTAAATTTAACTTTAGCTTTAAAATTTAAAAAAATGCGATTATTTAATACAATTAGATGGTTATATTACACAATAAGGTAATTATAGAAAATCAAACTGTAAAAATGGTTGAAATGGTTAGGCGGATTATGGTAGAAAAAACTAGTTCCAATAAACTAAAACGGGAAGACGTATTGATTTATTGGATTAACGTTAAGCTATTGCCGGTAAAGCCAGAACAGATTTAACTCTTCCAGAATTTTCACAACCAACGTGAAAAAGTATGACTCATAACAGAGTTAACAGACACAGGACCTACTCAAAAGACCGATTTTTAGGTGATCACATCCCGAATCCGGTTCTCCTATAGTAAAAGAGATGCTGCTGTCAATCCATCACGGACTTCGGGCTTGCAGGTGAAGGTCAGGAATTCTATTCAGGCCATGCTCTTCAGGGACATTTTATTTGAGTATTTAAACTAAAACTTATGCTTATGTCGGAAAGGATATGATGAGGTACTTGACTTATGTATAAAATGAATATAAACAATATTTCTCCATTGAGATATTCTCTCTCCTACTCTACTACAAGTGGTTAACAATTTCTAATAACACTCTTTGACAAATGATTACTTCCACCATTTTCAGAGTGTAATCTTTAATAAGCAAAAAAAATCATAAGAGTTTGAAAGCAATTTTTAAGAAAATAAGTAAATTCCCTTTGAGAAATCCAAATGCATTTGTGACAATATTTGGGAAGAGATTAAATGACAGTAAATCTGTTGAGCATGTTCTTCCAAATAAATATTTGAAGCAGTCATTCTTTTAAAAATTCCTTACTTGAAGGCCGAGCTTCCTGATAGGAAGAAAAAGCCGCAGAGAAGTAAATAAAACTAACTTTCTTCCGGGTAAAATAGTAAACATTATGGATTTTCTTCTTCTGTTCATTTCAGTGACGACTTATTTTCTAAGTTTAAGCTCTTCAGGAATACAGGCTGTTTACATTGGATTCGCACTTACTAAAAGAGATTTACAGGTTTTTGTAACGCTCGTATGAATTGCCGCAATTCATCAACCAAACAGCCCATAAAATTTATAAACAGTAGTGTAAATGGTTTATTAGATCTGACTGCGGACAAATTTTTACTGCTGTTAATGATTACTGTTACTATTATTATCATTATTGCTGTCACCTGTAACGAGACCGTGACCTACATAAAAGTTAGGGAGGTCATGCATTAATTTTATCTGAAAAAATATTTTAGATAAGATTTGTTCATTATTTTTAGTTATTCATAGCTAATAAATTCTGCCTATTTTGAATGCTATGGAGCAGAAACATTGTGTTGTAAGCTATTCAGTTCAAATATTAAATAAGGATGATTTATACTATTTTTGCGATAGCTAAAAGCCGATTTTACTAGTTTATCTTGACGAAATATAATAGTAGAATTTTAATAATAGCTTATCATTCTTTTTACCGTTAAAAGATTTCAGATTTTAATCTTAAACATTTTAACGGAAAGAAAATATTAATGAGGTGTCCGACAGAAACGCATGCTTGGATTTATGAAATAAATTTCCATATTGAAACTTCATGGAAATTGTCAATAGTGCATCTCAAATATTTGAATAGCAATCAACTGAGAAAAATGAGATACTAAACAGCTACCTAAATATTCAAACTGCATACCGCACTATAGTAAAGACCCTTTTTTATTGTCTACATACTAAATATACATCATATCTACACAAATAAAATATCTTAGGCAAAATAAGTACCCAAACCAGTATATTTCAAATCATTCTTAAACGCTGACTTAATACCAAAAAACACGAAAGATGAATGCATGCTAAGAGATCTGAAAATATTTTTATTGATCCCTACAGTAACCCATCTGTATCATATTATCTAAAGATTTAAATACATACATATGATGAAAGTGAATGTGGATTCGAACGCTTTAAGTACCAATTTAAGCGATTCTTTTTTGCATGTAACAATTTTTCCAATCAGGTAGCATTCGTAGAAGAATAATGAGGATTATGAATATTCCTATGAGTATTAGAAAATAAATAATTAAAAAAGCCCCAATGGCACTCAAAAAAGGGTTTGACTATATAAATATGTTTAATCGACAACGCATTTAGATTTCTAGTTATGGAGCATTAGTAAAGAAGACTGTTTTCTTAAACTATGTTTAAATAATAAGAATGGTATTCACTTATTGTGCTCTGTAAAAGATTTTTAATTAGTTTAAGCAAAAATAATTTAAACTATTAGATATTTCATTTGGGCCAATTCCCTTTAAGCCGTCATAAATTGGCACTTGTTGGATCTTGAAAGTAAACTTTTACATTATGTAACTAGGGAAAGGATGTAATAGGGAAATTATGTAATAGGGAAATAGGGAAATTATGTAATAGGGAAATAGGGAAATTATGTAATAGGGAAAGTGAAATATTTAACATGGAGATTGAGGATGATAAAAGGGAAAGCTCCTTTTTCCTAATCTAAATATTAATTGAAAGGAACAAGCTCAATAATTTATAATGTTTCTCTCTCTTTGGTTTGGCATATTCTTGTTTTCCCTCATTAACGATCCATCAAGACATCCCAAATTGGATTGATACTATCAGGAAAGAACCCTCAATCCATCAGCAGCAGTACTAGAAAAAAGATCCATTACTTCCGTGTTGGAAATAATATTTTCTCGATATAGGAATTCAACAATTGTAACATATTGTTTGCATAAGGTGATCTTTTATTAATAATACAAAATGTTTCTAACCTTGAAAAAATGATTAATTGCACTCAAATCTCATTTACTAATTCTGGGACTTATTGGAGATAGATCTCATAATTTTGAACTGTATTCGATAACGAGGGTGACAACCGATCTAGAATTATTAACTCCGAATCTCCATACCCACCAGCGAGAGGAATTTTAAACGCAGACAGATTTAATGTGATTGCAAACTATATACATGGCAGAGTTTTAATGGAACCCAAACTCGAATCCACGAATCTTCTATTTCTAAGCGATTTTTTTCTACTAGTCTACCACGGCTGCACGTTCTCATTTTGCTTAGGAAGAATTCGTAATTTTACAACGAAGTTATCTCATTATGCACCTAATTCAATAATACCATACCTTTATTCATTACACATCTAATGAACTAATTCATTATATATCCAATGAATTAACGTATAATTAAGATGTCGAATCGGAACTATTTCAATATCATAAATTAATCACGCTGTAACATAACTCATTTTTAGCTCAAAAACATTCTTTTTAAACTTCATTTTTTTACATTTCATCTGCACTAAAGGAAAAATCATCAATATCAGAAGTTATCTAATGCTGAAGACAAAATATTAGCTCTTTAGAAAAATATGAACTCATATTGTGAACGCATGATAAAGCTCACGCCCACACGGCAGAGAGAGGAGAGAAAGTTTATCGACATTGCTGCACTGCGCATATGGATCGATAAATCTTAAAAGGAATACAAACCTTGGATGTGTCAGCCACCATATGTTCTATTTCCACATTCTCCTCCTTTTCCGCATCTTCTTCAATTTTGAGTAACACCTCCTTGTGATTGAAATTATTATTTGTAATCACTCGGTTCTGAAAGAAAAAGAATTGTTAATGAGAGTGCTTACCTGTTGAAATGATTCTTTTAATATTTTTTTAAAAATCTAAGTAATGAAATTGAGTATACGCTTTTATGAAAAAAACATACATTTAATTTTTAACATACTTTAGGAGGCGGAAAGACCACAAAGAGAAGACTATCAATAAATACTTGATCCAAGCATTAAATGGCGAAATAAATTTAGTATATATCAATTTTTGAGCGTGTGCTTGAGTTAAGCATGCATTTTATTTTAATAAATTTTCACGTTTTCATATTTGCAAATTTTAAAAGAAATTTCCACCTTGATCTGATTATTTCTGCCTTTACAATAGAATTCATTGAAATAAGTTCACGAAATGAAAATATTTGATATAAATCCATCAATTATACTGTTATTTTTAATTTATTCTTCCAAAAAAACTTTAATTTCTGAGAACGGCTTAACCAGTAATTTATTTATTAATAAAATTAAAATGCCGTTTTAATACATGCGGGATTTTTAAATGCAATGAATATATAAAAATTATTATACATTGCAACTTTTGAATAGAAAATCAAATTATTACATATTTGAAAATCAACATTTTATTTTAATATCAATTTCAAAATATTAATTGATTTAAATAATGCTTCTTTATAAAAACCTTTTATTATTCGATTTAAAATGTAATGAATAAATTTTATTAATATGAATGAATATTATTAATCTAAATGAAGAAAATGAATTATTTTATTAATCAACTTTAAAAGAAAACTTAAAAATGGGAATGATGTGAACTTTAATCATTGCTGTATTCTTGGCAAATTTACAATACAAAAGTATTAAATTCCCTCTTTCTTAGAATTATCCTTATTATAAAAATAGGGTTATAATGTTCGCCCCTTTTCACCGACATCATCTTCTTCTCCACTAAGTACCTTGGGATCTTCATCTTCTTCCTCAATAATCACTTTCTCATCCTCCGAGAGACCTTCCGATATCCCACGCTCTTTAGCATCCTCCAGGTAGCTCAGAATGTCGATTTTAGAGGCACCCTCAAAAAATGACTTCTGGTTCGATTCCAGTGACGTCAGTCCTAATTAGAAACAAGAGTCACATGAAGAATAGCGTCTGTTAAGCCTAGCTTTTAACGGACACATTTAGAATGCTTGTAACAAGGAGCGAAGAGCAAAAATGAATTTTAAATACAAGGATTGGCAAATAATTGCAAAATTTTGAGTATATATAGATTTTAATCTTTCTACGGTTAGTTTTTGAAGTAACATCATTTCTAATTGAATTTTTATGACTCAAAGAATAAATTTTCTTAGAAATGATTTAACAACCCAACGGCCTTTATTATAAATCACTCTTTATCTATCACCTTTCTTAATGGGTAGATACGTTACAGTTAATTTATACTTGTATGCAATATTTAATAATACAATGTCACTCATCACCATAATAGAATGTTATTCAACGCTATAGTAGCCTAATGTAATTTAACGATATAACAGCGAAATGCAATTCAACGATATAACGGTATAATGCAATTCAAGGATATAACAGTTTCATATTAGTTGCATTCAAAAGCATTTGGAAGCTGATTGCAGATATTAAAGGAACTTCTCCCTCCCCTTATTTTCTCATTTTAGAAAATCTAAGTGAGAGTTTCCGAAGCCCGATGCGTAAGTTTCGCATTTTGGTAAGAGATTGCTTAGAAGGTCACAACTAATTTTTATTTCGAACTAGCTTTTACCCGCATTTGGATGATTCATTTTTATTTATATAGATTTAGAAATATAAAACTATTTTGTTACTAATAAATAAAA
Organism: Argiope argentata; assembly: GCA_026289955.1. Taxonomy (NCBI): domain Eukaryota; kingdom Metazoa; phylum Arthropoda; class Arachnida; order Araneae; family Araneidae; genus Argiope; species Argiope argentata. The sequence continues at coordinate 1,619,061 of JAOUZG010050771.1, forward strand.
TTTTCAATGCAGGTCTTTTATTTCTGAGCTTTTAAAAAACTATACTCCTCAAGATTCTTAAAAGACTTCAAGCTAAATATATTTTTTATGTGGAGAATTTTAAAGGAGATATTTTTCTGGAAACCATTATTTTGTATCGTGTTTTTATGCAGTAAATGTTTTCTGAAATGTAAAATTCTTTGTGTGTTATTAAGTGAAAAATGTCATCTGGTTCGAGACACCCAAAATGCTTCCTCGAATAATTATAATGAACGAGCACCTTCGCAAGTAAATTAAACCAATAACGTACCCCAAACACCGACGGAATAACTTAAAAGTTATTTTTACATTGTAAAAGCAATAAAGTTAATAAAGGTTAAGGGATTAAGTGAATTGATGACAAAACTTTATTCAGAAAAGTTACAATTTAGTTTAATTATTTTTACATCCCATTTTAAAGCAAAGAAATGGCAAATTTCCCACTTTTGAACAATGGTTAGATGACGGGGGCAACACCTTAGCTGATATCCATTCTCTACATCAATAGGAGAGTATTTGGTTCCGATGAATTTAATGCTTATTAGACTTGCTTACACGAGAATTTTTTTTGGAGAAACCGGGTATCTAACCGAGAAACTTCCGTTTCAAGGCCAAGACCTTGCTACCAAGTCAATGTGGCTCTATGATTTGGAATAATTGAAGTCTTCAAAGAAAAGTATTATAGAAAATAAATATATGCATGAATTAGGAAAAAGGATATTTTAAATTTGATAGATTAAGTGTTTTAAAATCTCAAAAACATTGTGTTCTAAGTACCCATGCTTACGTGTGTAATAATTAATTTTTAATTAAAGAACATTCAAGATTTCTAACAGGAATTTTATATTTTAGAAAATAAATATTATTTGAATTTTTCAAATGCTTATTTATTTCGAATTGTAATAATATACAGCTGCAAGTAGATTTCTAATTTGTTGTGGAATCATTGATTCCACTTTCCCTAATCTTTTCAATCAGTGGGATATTACGATCTCTGTTTCTACAGTGTATCTCCGATTGGTCCCTTTAAACACGTGCACTGCCATTACTCATGTCTGATATTCGGACTATCTAGCAAAAATTGGAAAGTTTAGGTTCGTAATTCTTCAATTAGAAATGAATGAGTAAGTATTAAGTAATGTAAGTATATTTTCATAATTTGAATTTCTTTTATTAAGGAAGCGTAAATAATATGAATAATGTAATCATCTGAATAGCAGTTAAAGAGTTTTTGAATTTAAATAATATAAAAAATATGAGTCAAAATTCAAAAAATAAGTTAATGTCTGGGACGGCAATCAAAGGCAAAGACAAAAAGAAAAAATTCAGTAAGAAAAAAAAATTCTCACAAATTACCATCATATATGCACGTTACTTTTAGGATCAGAAAAATATTTTTAGAAATATCCTATATGGAAAGTAAATAGTTTGTTATTGGATTTTAATATAAATGGAATGTCTTTGTACTTAAAAACTGAAAATTTTGTATTAATCTCTTGCAAAAATCTTAAGTTATTTTAATAGTGTAATTGCTGGCAAAAATGATATTTAAGAATTAAAATATTTATATTATTTTCATCAATATTAACATATGCAAGTTAAAAATATTATTAAATTGTTAGCACTTTTTAAACTATAATATATTTTTCCGAATTCAAAGGAAGACCTCATAAAACCTAAAACGGATTTATTGGATTATCATTATGGTTTAAATCTAAATATAATGAATTGTCAAATTAATTAATATCAGTATCCAGATATAAATCAAGATCTGACTTTAAAGAACTAAAAATCTTTAAATATCTAAAATATCACTAGTATTTAGTTACTACATATATATTTTAAAAATTATTTCTGACGGCTAATAATTGAGTCAAAATTATTAATTATTTTTGTTTTATATACATGCCTTGACGAAGATAAAAATGTGCTTCAATTATTAATTATTTAAAATTAAAATTTTTTTAAAAATTTTTAAAAAATGAATTGTATTAATAGTTATTAGAGCATTTATCAGAAAAGACATACTTTTCGAAGAATTGGTTACATCTGAAAGCTCCTCATAAATTGGATCCAAGTTTTCATAATCATTTTCCAAATTATCCTCATCCGTATCGTATTGATCTGGAGAAAGATTGTCATCGAGATCGCAATTATCCGTCAACTCATCATTTTCCGTTGACGGATTACACTTTCTATCAACAGATGGCGACACAGGCGGTGAATTCGGCTGATCCAATTTGGAGGTACTGTTTGCCTGATCATTAGATTCGGGAACTTCAGTCACTTCACTTTTGGCCTCTACAGGTACATAGAATACAGACCGTGATGAAGAAAGAACCTGAAAATTTATAAAGGAAAGTTTTATTGAAATATTATAAAAATAAGATGAATTTAAGAAATTTAAAATCACCCCTTTTATTATTTGTAATTAGCTTTCTAGAAAAATTTACTTCTATTTTTATAGGTAAACAAAAGGTGAACCAATTTCTTTCATTGCAGTATGATGCAGTCTATGGAATATTAAAAATTTTAGCATGGGAAATAATAGTGTTAAACGAAAAATTCGAGAAAAATCAAATTCTTAAAAAGAAAATCAAAATTTGTATACTAAAATTTCAATATGGATAATTAATATTTAAAAATTATTTTGATTTATGTTTTCTATATTTCATAAAAATTCTGATTACTCGTCTTTTTTTTTTTTGTGCATGTAGGATGTGTTGGCCTTATGAAGTTAAACTCTCTCTAAATCCTGAAAATTGAAACAAAACCTCTACATAATTTATCTTAAAAAGAAATTAAAATAAATTGCCGAAATGTTGAATAAGCATTGCATCTCAGTTTCTGAAAATATTATATAAAAGATACACGAGAGCAATTTTTACATAGGGACTAGATCGACAATTATTTTTAATAAACATAAAAATTTAAATTAAATATCGAAATTTCAGTAACCATTTGAACACAATAGGAACATAAGAATAATATGTGGATTAAAAAATACATGCTGACTATTTTCCTTATTAACTACAGCAATTAGCAACTGAATGAAGAAAAATGAAATGATCCTATAAATTTTGAAATTTATTTTTCCTATTTTTAATATGCAAGGTAGTTATAATTAACCTTCCCCTATAAACAGCATCATGTAACGCAAATGGGTGAAGGAATTACAACGAAATATGGCATATAGACTATACACGAGATGCGCTCACGGAATTTCGAAAAAGAAAAAAAAAGTTTGCGAATGTACACCATAGGCGCCTTTTCTGGAAAAAAAACCATTTACTTTAGTACAATAAAGAGCCAAAACGGAATTCAGAACAACATTAACAGTTATTGTCTAGTTTTTGATCAAACTGTCATCGAACCAAATTAAATTAAGGCAAGGTAAAAACAGTTCGTTGTTTGAGAAAAAAAATCAGAAAAAAGAACAGATTAAGGTGAAATTGCTGAAGACGAGCAGTTGTTAATCCCGTTCAGGATGATATAGGGAAAGGTGCTCCATGTGACCACTCTCATTCGCCTGTAAAATTTCACGTCAGTGAACAGTGTGCTCAACAGCAGATCGTAACTGATCAGTTGTAATGCTTCACACATGAAGCGTTATGGAGCTCTAAGTCATACAACGTCGCAACAAGATGTCGTCATCATTAAATCCGGAAACATCAACATAAAAAATGGCAACAACTGCAAACGTTTCTTATCCCAACTAGTTTTGCATTAATCTTTCTCTTCGGAAGCAGGCAAATCACAATATGATTTCCTAGAATTCACAGCTTTTCTCGGTTTTTCATTTTATTATTCATACTTCTTATTCTGGATTGTTAATATTGCTTCTATGTTCCGTTTGGGTCGTTTATTATGTCAAATTTAATGTTTTTTCCCCTGGAAAAGGCGCCCTCTGGTGGACATTTTGGAAGGGTTTTTTTCCCGAAATTTTGTGAGCGCATCTTGTGCATAGTCTATATAATAAGTTTCGCTGTAATCCGTTCGCTTTGTAGGATACCACCTGTAGAAGGAAATGTAATTATAACCAAACTGTATTTCATATACTTGGTTAATGCAATAAGAGTTAGCAGACTTTAAAATTAAACAAAATTCCTGAACTATATACTTTGGAAGAAGATAATTATAACTTTTTTAAAACTATGTTCTAATATTTTATTATTTTTTCCACGGATGATAATACCATCTGTTTAACCGACTACGTTAAATAAAATATATTGACACAAATTCTATGACAGATCTCAAAACTTTTTCTGACAGAAAATTATTTTTATGGATTTTAGTATTGAAAACAAAATCATAAGAGATTCAGTTTAGGAGCAAGTCTTTTTTTTATTTTCAAGTAATAAATATTTCAAAAAGATTTCCTTGAAACTTAAGTTATTTGCTCTAGTATCAAAATTTAAACCTTTGCGGTCCACTAATTTTATTGGACGGATGGTATCTAGGTCTAAGTTAATTTATAAAACTACATAAGTCAAGATGTTTAAATGCAACATCAATTTTAGGAAAACTAAAATATCAATTTTACTTCAAGTGATTATTGACATTGGACCACAAAGGTTTAAGCTAGTAATTGATCCCATTTTTTTTGCTTTACATTTAAGTTGGAGATTGCAAATTAGGATATGCTTTTACGGCAGTATTTAAGATGCATTTGATATAAAAGAAAATACCCCTAAAATTGAATTCTTATTTTTCTTAAATTAAATTTAAATTTATGGAGCTAATTCACTAATTTAGTGTAATTGAGTCCAATAATTATTACTCAGAATAGAATATTGATTAAAACTCTTGCTTTGTGATGAATAAGAATTTCAAGAAATCAATTTTTTTATTTAAAAATGTCAAGCATTGGTATAATAAGACAGATAACAGAAAAAAAACAAAAAAAATTCTGCATTTTATTTAGTAAAATTTTGAATGCATTTCAGCTAGTTTGGCCAAGTTATATTAACGTTACATTCGAAAGCAACACTAGGGCTATATTGGGATAGGTCATGTAATTTTGAACCTCGTAAAGATGTTGAGGACGACACCTGAGCTGGCACCCTTCTTTCCAAACTTCCACCCTACACCCAGTGAATGAAGTTCGAAAATTCAGCATCAGAGTATTTTTTAATGTTATGAAATCTGTACAGTATCAGTTCTTTTCTTGAGCTAAATGGTTCAATGGCTCAATAATTTTATTGTTCCGTAGCTGAAAAGAGCTACGGAGCAATGAAGTTATATATTCAATAAATCTTTCAAAATGAGCCGGACTCTTGAGAATAATCCTATCATCAGCCGAAGTGGAATACATTTATATAGAATTATAATGATTAACAAAATGTTCTTTTTATGAAAGTTCTTAAAAATAATTCGCCATATTGCGCTTCGAATAACTTCGAATAACGTGGCTGTTATAGGAGTCTAGAAAGAACTAAACATTCCCATATTAACACAATCCAAGTGTATTGGAATATTTCACTCCTTAGTGATATAAGTAATGATGAGGTGGTGTCTTGAGTTTGATTAAAGAGGCAATGAGTATCCTTATAAGGCATTTAAAACATGATCAACACAATTGTGAGGGACCCTATTAAAGATATGGCTATTCATTAAAATAAACAATTGAATATAGGTGGCTACCTGAGAAAGATTTATGTACTAAATTATTAATCGCAGCTAAAGAATATCGATGTCTTTGGTAATCATAGAAAATAAAAAGTTTATTCTTCACTCTAATCCATCAAATGACAAAAAATTAATTTATAAAGATTGTATTTTTTTTCCTCAAGAAAGGTTATTAGATATTTGATCATATGGAATTTATTAAAAACCTTGTTCATTTCAACAAAGCTTTTACATTCTTGAGCTGCTTTTACATTTTTTAAACTTTGAGACATTAAAAAAAAGTACACACACACATATTATATATATATATATATATATATATATTGTAGCCTCTAGAGCAAAATAATTTTTATTTAATTTTGAATTATATCTGCTTCCTTCAAAGAAGAAACCGTAAACTTAAAAACTTCAGAAAAGTACAGGCATTGACTTTTCTCATATGAAAATTAGTTCATGCGAACTGATTTCGTTGTGGAAGAATTTTTACCAGTACATAATTCAGATATGAATCAATTTATGACCATGACAAAACTTTCGAATCAACCAAAGGAGTTTTAGGAATAATTTGATATTTCTTATGCTGAAACGACATCTGCTTTCAAAACTTATTTTAGCATTCAGGCTTTTAAGAATTATCCTTATCTCTAACAAGATAAAAAGCTAGAAAAAAATCAAAGATTAATCCGAAATCTAAGTCCTAAATTGAATGTCAAGCAAGTAAAAGCATACATGACATCTTCTGAATTAAAGGCTAAATAAGCTCTTAAGTAGTGTCAGTCAGATTTTCGAGAATAATACCTCTTGTTTTACTTCAGCTAAAACTCGCAACGTGTTATTTTGAATTATTTATGAAATACGAATGAAGATTGAACTACTCAAGCATATCTTGGCGTAATTTTGAATCATGTTATCCATAAAATGTAATGAGGAACAAGGTACTCATGATTGGATTTGGCAGTATAATTATTTAGAGGTTAGCGATTAGACATCAACATCTTTAGAGCCGAGATAAATTAGAGTCTAGATTCGACCAATATATTTCAAGGATAAATAAGCTATTATATATATTTTTTTGTTAGAAGTAGTGATTTCATTGTATAAAAAGGTAGCGGCCAAATATATTGGATGTTTATAAAATTTTTGTTCTAATAACTTTCTTCGCTTCATTTCATAGTCAATATAAACTAAATGTAACCATTATGTAATTTGGAATTTTTGACACAATGTTTAATTATTGTTTTTAAACACATTTACTGAGAATTCTTAATAAATATTGCCAAATGTTTAATACCAGATGATGAATTTAAATCAGAATTTCGATCAACATCTATATTGCTATAGGAGTCAAAACAAGTTTGACACATTACCCATAGTTAAAATATATCCTTACATAAATAATTTTTTTCCAATCTTTACTCATTCCAGAAATGAAGTCAGTTTACGATCTAAAAAGTTCATAGAAATCTGGAAAAGTTACCTTTACCACAGAGAAGGCTGAAAGCGAATATAAAATTTTATATATTTGAAGATTGAAAAGATCCAAGTAATACGTCACTGGAAAGCACAAAAAATACCTAATTATCTCCATGCACTTAGCGAGGAATTCTTTGATAATTTACAGATTCTGTATTTAAGAGAAACGTTGGTAAAAGGAATATTAAAATAAACATTTATGATACATTAAACTGCTTTTAACAAAAAAAAATCCACATTTAATTCAAGTGCATAATTTTAAATTATTTCAAATAAGGAAGGAGAATATAGGATTCCAAATTATATTTATTATTTTAATTAATAATTGCAAATCACTTAGAAATTTTACTTATTTCTATTATACTACGTAAAATATGCTTAAAATTCAGCCATAGACATAATAAATCAAAAGTAAAAACATATGCAACTTGATCGAATCCGAGGAAGGTGAGGCTGTAGTGCTTCTCACTAATTCTCGATAAACTTGTAAATAAAATGCATTATTGTGTCTTATTTGTTATATTAATATTTTCTTTAATTGTTTCTCGGGAAATTGATTTGTTACCTCATTTCCTCCAAAAAAAGGTAGAAAATTAAAATACATTTGGGCATAATTCAGACATTGAATAGCTGCGATTGCAATAGTTTTTATAGATGCTTATAGCGAAAGGTCCTTATAAATATTCTGAATTTAATTTAGCTAAATTAGCGAAGTGTTTCAGAACAGCAAGGAAGCTGATTTGAAAAGGATTTCTTAACTTTAAACTGTGGTTAGATGGTAAGGACGATACCTGAACCGAATCTCCTCCCTTCTCATCAAGCGTTCACGTCACACCAGAGTTCATTTAACCTTATGCCCTAAGTCCTTTTGCACAACGGATGTTTAGTAGAAAAGGATTTCCAACCAGAACTCCTTCAGTCCCGAAACTGAGGTCTTACCACGATGGCACAGGTACCATCCCCAAGTTTTAAAGGAAAATAAGGAGGAGGGGGGGCGAATTGAATTTAGCTCAGACATTAAGGATCCTCAATAGATTTATCAATGCATGTAAAAAAACCAATATAGAAAAACTGAAAAATGTTATACACATATATAGTTACCTTTTCTTTTGAATTTTTCTCCAAGAAATCGAAACAGAATGACGAAACTTCGTCCAGTTCGCTAGGTGAGTCTGGCAACGACCTGTGAGCTCTCTGCGAAGATGCTGTGAGAGGTACGTCATCACTACTGCTTCCGTCACCACAGAGGGACGATTTAGGACAAAGCAGGATATGCAAATTAAGGTCGGAAAATCTGCGTTTAGGAAGTGTAGTCCTTCGCCTTCGTCGATTGCCTTTTTCTTTGAGTTCTAGTATAGCCACATTGGCCTCTGATAGTCTTCCTCTAACATCTTCTAAAGATGAAGAACGTACAGGTAATTTAGGAGGTGGTAATGAAGGTAAACTAGGAGGGGTATTGGAAGGGAAAAGATGGAAAGGATGGGCAGCATCTGCTTTGACCGAATTTGCAGCGTTGGTCGTCTTGGGTGCATTAGAGTTTTGTTGTTCATTACTGGCAGTTTCTTTAGGTTCAGGACTGGAAGGGACAGTTGAAGAATGATTTGATGTTGGAACACTGTCATCTAGGGAAGAAAAAAATAAAGATTTAAAAATTTTAAGCAATAAATGAACATTTTATAAGTATTGATTAATTAATTACAGATTTATAATTATATTAGAAATTTTTGTATATATTCTTGGTGATTGGAAATGATTCACTGAAGTAATAAAAACGCAAGAAATAACGTGGATTAACGCTTATCTGCTGAAATGTAATACGTTAACTGTCAATGCATTTTCCATGATTTGTCGTTAATCCTCATATTCATCAGTTTTTAATTACAATAATCGACATTTCAACTCTAGTTGCTATTTTATATTTGACGGATATATAAGACAAGAAATAATACATTAATAAAGAATAGAATTTTGAATATTGCTTCATGTAGGAAGTTGTGAATTTTAACTTTATTAATTTTTTTGTTTCAGAAATATATATTAATATATTACTTGACAAGTGAACTAAATTTAACTCATACTAAAGGGCCTTTTAAATAATATATATATATATATATATGATCTACTTTTCTGAAATTTATTTAAAACAAAACCCATGGCTCAAAAGAAATATATTCCTTTTCTAATGCATCAGTTAATGTAGTGAGGTATACCACAAAATAAGCCATCCATATTTATTATATAATATCGTTGCCCAAATTAGTGTTATTCAAACGGAAACTAGGCTAAATAAAAACGATATTAGTTAAATTCCTTATGTGCCGTGAATTAAATTCATTTTTTATTAGTTATCAATTGATCATATACCTACTGATTATATAAAATATGTATATATATTATATTACTTTATAAATTATACCTTTGTTATTGATATGCTTGCTTTTGCCTACGATTGAAGTATTTATTAAAATAAATATATTTTTGAATTAATTTCCTCAGTAGGAAGCAATAGACCATTAGCAATAGACCTATACTTTTACAACATGTACATATGAATCAACTCTCTTGAAGCAGAAAATTAACAAAAAATTCGCATAAATAAAACTATGTGCTTTTATCCGGAAGAGAATGCCTGCTAACTGACTGAAGAAATAACTGAAGTGCTTAATAAAATGGAATAAGTGATTAGTTCTAAAAGGAAAAAGATCAAAAATGTATCGGCGGAATTAAAAGAGACGCCATAGAATTTATAGTCATCACAAGCCTTATCAGTTTCGATAAATTAAGCAGAAGGCCAACGAACTGCAACAAACTTCTACTAATATGATAAATTAAACTGGGCAAAGCAAGTCGATTTATTCAAATTAAGCAGATAAACCCTCAAGAAATTAGCTTTCAAAAATATTCAATAGATAAGATTTATTAGCTAAGTTGTGATAGTTAAGTTATCTAATCTATCGACCAGACATTTAAATTTTAAAATTCTCCTAATCCAATCTACAGCGTTAATTTACAAAAAATGGCCATTCTCTCAGCACAGCAGTTATGTAAAAATATTGAAAGCAAATATATGAAACTTTAAGGTATCAAAGACAACATAATGGATACACTGCATCACAGAATCCAACATTGACGGATATAGCATTTATACCCACGTATTATATACGACAGGTTCTGAAGTTACAGAAGTGCAAAACGATGACGGATTTTGCAATTTTAGATCCAAGTTTATAGATGAACATTTTACTGATAAGACTAACGCAAGTGATAATGACACTTTTTATGAATATCTAAATGTCAGATAAAATGAATGACTGTTTGGTGAAAAATGGTCGTGTCTACTTGATGTTTCTTTTATTATTTTTCTTTTCTTCATATAATAGGTTAGGTTAATATTTGCTTTAGGTTACTAAATTTTCTTTATATTTCTCTGTGAAGGGATACCTTAATTCTAAATACCTATTTGAAACTGTAAATAAATGGTTGCAAATAAAATATGAAAATAAAAGCAAAATTAATGAGGTGTTGTGAATCCTTTTTTTAAATGTTAAATGCTGTTTATTTTGGGAGAAATAAAAATAGCTATCTTAATTAACCAACAGCAAAGGATTTTGAACTCGCACAAAGAAAGAAGAATTGGGTTGCGACAAAAAATTTTAGATTGAAATTTTTTTTAAACATTTAAAATACCCCTTGAGTTTTATGACAGTATCAAAACTGGTAGAATTACAATTGAAAGTTTAAATAATATTTTAAATCATACTGCTGACATTATTGGCATAGAATAATAAAATTGATGCCTTATTTTGAAGCTACAAAATGGCTGTTTAAGGTCAGAGTTTATAATTCTGAAACAAGGTTAAGCAAGACAACATTTGAAATGGTACTCCCCCCCCCCCCTAGTCTAGAATTTCAAGCCTCTTCAAGGGTTGCCATTTGAATTAAAGGCATATATAGGCATCCGCCCTATATATCAGGATTTTTTTTTCACCATATAAGATCTTAAAATCGTAATATTCTGGTCTGAAGTGTGATAATAGGATTTCAAATCAACGATCAAGATTCCACGGATACTCTCAGATTATTAATCAAATTTTTGTTATTTCAAAATAAGGAAAGCTAAGTAATAGTCAAAGCAGATATTTCATCAGGGTTCATATACTTAAAAATAAGCATTATTGAATCATAGTCTGATAAAATTAATTTTGAGTAAGTTTGAACAAAACTCTCGCTAATGATCAATGAATTTAATGTCATAATGATATAAAAATATTTTGTAATATTTACTTCAAATACAGAAAGTAGTTTAATCATAATAATTAGGATACCCAAACGGCATATCTCGCAAAATGCATGATATCTGACCCCACTTTTCGGTCAACTAAATCAAAATATCATATTAGTCATGCATTAGTACATTTTTCTCGAAAAACTTCATAAGAAATATTATTAAATATTCAACTGATTGTCAAGAACTGTCAGCAAATTCGTTGATGTTGAATATATAAAGGCAGAGAAAATTGATTTTTTCCCCTTCAAGCTAAACAGGGAATACGGATTTTTTTAAAAAAAAGCTGGAAGATTGACATGAATATGTTTGTGGCACATGACATGTCATAAAATGGGAAAACTCGGACTACAAAGCGCACGTGCCACAAAACCGAACGCAAAGCGGAACTATTCAGATGAATTATTTAGGGAAATGTTTAGGAAAAGTGGTCGCGACAGAGAAGTGCGTGTTTCAGACGGATATATTATGCACCGAAGTCAATTTTTACTGCAATGGCGTGAAGCATTCATGTATAATGCATGATTAAATTTTATTCTAACCTAATCCAGAAATCGGAAAAACGCGCTGCTTCGATTGTCAATTCCTCTTTCAGTCCTTTTTATTTATTTCGAACAGTGAACTCGCATTTATCAGCAAAAATAGTAGCTCATATGCAAATTGAACGATGATAAAATTCATTCTTGGTATGCTTTAAAAATAGGGATGGACAACCGGTACAAAGGCTAACGCCATGGAGAAAATAACGAGAGCAAATGTTTTAAGTTTTGGGTTTGATTATATATGCACGATTTTTAGTTAGCGTTCGAAAAAATTTGAGAACATTAAAAAAGATGTTATGATAATGGCAAAAGACGAAATATCACTTAAAACTTGGCTATGTAGATTTGAAACATCTTATAATTTGTTAGTTTTTATTCTGCCCGGGAGAGACTGCATTTTCACATTCGAATCCCGTTTCTTGATTTTCGAAATAATTATGAGTGACAACTCAAACTGATGGAAGGATTAAACTATCATTTTATGTAATTAAACAGCACGAAATATTTTACACTTGTGTTAACACTATTGAACAAAAAACCATTATTTTCCATAGCAAAACTATATTATTTTTTTATTTCCAGAAACTATGTACACACCAAACACGCTTTAATTTCATATGATATTGAATGATTTTTCTGTCTCTTTTGGTCTCTTGAAAAAATTGAACTTAAATTGTTCCCGACGATTAAAAGTTCGAAATGATATAAAAGCACATATAATTAACTGATAAACCTTATCCATCGATTGACTATTGTTTAAGCGAATAAATTCAACAGTCAATTTCTCCGTTTGAAGTACTTACCGAATCTTGTAATCAGTTAATTTTTGTGTCCCATTTTATAAAATTAAGTTTAATTGAAAGTATATCTTTGCTTATATATTATGTAAATTAATTTTTTGAATCTTTAACGTTTTTATAAATTATTCTAAATATACTTGTGCCTCAAAATATTTTTTTCTCAAATTCACCACATTATTATTTGGAATCAAAATTTGATAAAAATTATTGGACTACATTCCAATTAGGATTTGATAATATTGCATAGTCAGCGTTAACACACAGTCATAAAATTCCAGATATCTAATACATCAAGAAATGAAAAAAAAAATCAAGAAGATTCCATCTCTATGAAAATGAAACGAGCCAAGTTAAATAAAAGCAGTTAAAAGTTAATCCCATGTAGTCTTGAGGGCTGAATGCCCTATATACTAATGCACTGAATATGAATTTTGCATGATCCTATCATTTTATTACATGCCTATTTGTTGTGTCAAGATTTTTAAATTTTCGACATTCTTGAACAAGGAAATAAAAGTGTAAGTATTTTCAAAGAAACATGCCAATACTTTTCTGTAAACTTTTCTAACCCTGGACAAAATATTCAAATAGAGCCAAATATGCAAATAAATTCAATACTAAAGCATCTGTTTTATCAAAACATTAGACCAAGTGCGTACGCATACAATATTTTTTTAAGTTTTAGGATAAAATTTGCTTATTTACATTTATTAAAGATTTTTACATGCGTAGAACTAATAAAAAAATAAAAAAACATTATCAAGAAATATATTATGAAACTTATTTCACAAAAAGTGCATTCCTACTTTCTATTCAAAGGAAGACACTTTTCATTATTAAATGTTTACATAAACATTAATTTTCGTAAGAGCAGCATACAGAGCGGAAATATTGATCGGGTTTTTGATCGACCTCCGAGTTTGAAAAACACGTTTTTGAAATTATGTAAGTGCATGCGTTTGCTTGTTGAGGCGATTCAAAAATTGAACTAGCTAGTCTATAAATGGCTTATTGTACATTTGTATTCAGAAACATAAGATATATGAAGAAAATTCGAAATTTTTTTCCAGATACAGTTATTATTTTATATCTATATCAAATTTTGTGCAAAATCCTTTTATACTGTAAAATGCATTCGTGAATGCATAATACGTGATACGCAAAAAGCATTCTCTTCACTACACCATGGACATATTCATGAAAAAGTGTCATCACAAAATACTCTCAAAATTTCTAAAATCGACACTTTTGCGAGTAAAATTTTATTGTTCATATATATAAGAAACCATATTTGATAATGCTTTTAATTTATTTAGATTCCAAATGGTAAGCGGATACATAAGTGATTTCAATCCAGTGCTTAATTTTTTTGAATATAATATGCTTCTCTCAAAACAAATCTTAGAATCGCAATGGTTATTCCTAGCCTGAGTGCGATGTTACTTAAAACAGGGAATCAAAAATTATGAAACGTATGAAATAGCAGTAAGTATTAAATTGAAAAGAATTAAAAGAAATCCAAAAGAATCAAAAGTCATAAAATTATAATGTGTTGCATTTTTCTTATTTAAAATTTGATTTCTGTAATTGTTCAACCATACATTAAAGAAAATAAATAATTTTTACTGAATGTTTTTGTTAGATATCCCACAGTAACTAAAGATCAATAATTGTATGTGTAATTTCTGTAAGAATATACTTCTTTGTTATAAGACTGTTTATAGTAGTTCTTTTCTTCATTTAAGGCAATCGAAAACCTAGCAGGTGGAAAAATTCTCTTATTTCACAGAACATTATTATAAACAACAGGAAGGACATGCAAAATTTTATTTTCCTTGAAAGGCTTCGAAATTCAATGATTTAACTCTTGAAAGTTGAAAACGATTCTTTCCCCGAAACGATTAAACATTATAACATCAAAAGAAAATAAATTCTTTCGTGAAATCACAGTAAAAACATCTGCGTCAACAAAGCACAGTTTCCATGCATTGACCGTAAATACATCGTTAACATTCAATGAGTAAGACTGAAAAAAACATCTGCAGCAAGAAAAATAAGATTTCGCTTCAAAAAATATAAAATAATCACGGGATCAGAATTGCATATTAAAAATAGAGATAAACCACACTTTACTAAGTAGAAATGAAAATATAGTCAACCTTTACTGATTGAGGAGGGGGGAGATGCAAGAAAGATACCGATGTCTATATGAAATAGAAATATTTTATACCAGAGTGAGACTACATTTTCTCACTCTGTATAACTATAGTAAACTATAGTTTTCATTTCTGTATAACTATAGTAAATCATATTAACCCTTAGAAGTCAAAAGTCTACTTTCAAACACCATTCAAGACGATGCATCATTTTGATGAGTTAAATTTATTTAAATTTTGATCGTAAAAAATACTTACAAAGTAGAAAGATAAATTAAAAAAAAATTAATCTACAACTTAAATATGTATTCATTTTTAATATATTTTTAAGTTGAATATAATACACAAAAAAGAAATATACAATACATAAGTATTTTCTGAGTAATAAACAGTTTTTTTATAATATTAGAGGAATAATTCTTTATAGAATTACTTTTTCGAGTGTAAAGGGTTAATATGCAGTTTTATATCCATTTTACAAGTTAAATTAATGTTTTTAAGAGGGCAACTTATTTACTTTGATATAGGTAATGACATTTTATTTACATGTGAATAAAGGTTTTGTTATATTAAAATTTGGACCTTTATCTTTCAGACAACGCCTTTAATCCAATTTCTTAAAATTTCAGAAAATTTTGGTTAGAGTTTCAATAAAAATCTGGTGATTTGAAATTTCATAGATTCAATGTAAGAAAAGATGAATTTAAAAGTTTCTCAATCGGAATCGCAAATTTTTCCTACTCGCCAATTTCTACTTGATGATGTTACTCCTTTACTCCCCTCAAAATGGTTTTTAAAGCGAAATACCCTTTTAATTAAGGTAAAAAAATCCTGCAAGCAAAGTCGGAAATTATAAATAATTTTTTAAAATTTTATTTGAGTAAAGAGGTTTGATAAATTATAATTAGATATCAATCAAGGAATGCTCGTAAATTATTCTTTAAGTTATGCATGAACTACTCATGAACCAATTGTAGCTCGTTACCAGTTGTTTAAAAAGATATGTGACCTGTTCTTGTGCAAACTTTACCTGTATTATTTTCTATTTTATTTTACAATAATTTCTCAAGCATTTGAAAAAAATCATTTGCCAATCTATCATTTTAAATGTCATCCGAAAATTCCTTTTTACTAGAAAAGCTAAATAAACGTAAATATATGAGGCAAGTCAAAAACTGGTTGTTCAAATTATGAAGAAAATGAAACTTGTATCAGGCTCATGAGTGTCTACAATAAGAACATATAAATAATAAGTGTTTTTATTTTCATGCATTACGGAATGATCATAATTAGATACAAAATGTTCTCTTACAAGAATTTAAAATCCCAATCTAGGAATAAAACATTATTCAGATAGCTTGAATTTACTTTACATTGTTTCATGTGGTTAGAATGAAAAAACAAATGGAAAACAGGATAATTATTTCAAAGCCTAACAATTTAAATAAGTAACTTAATATGTTGCTCCTATTAATGGTGTCACCCAATGTGGACCGCATTTCTAGCACCTCCCCAATGACGTCAAGGGCTTATTGCTCAATGAATTATCTAGTGAATTCATTCACTAGTTTTGTCACAGTTTGAATAATAATGACGTTTCTAATTGTTGTGAATTTGTTTTGACTACGGAATTAATCCAATATGGAGTTTCTGAGAATCTTTTATGAAAATATGAATAGATTGAAGAATATAAATATTAAGTGGAAACAGTGAATATTCAGTGAGAACAGGGAAATTCTTCTCATTTTAAAGCCAAGATTTTTGCATTAGATTATCATGATCGATATTTGAGAACTACTAATTAGATTTATGCTTATTAGATAGCAAGCTTGAAAGAGTTACTTCAACGATATTTGTAACAGTAATGCTCTAAAAGCAAGGTTGAAATTAAGTCATTACTGTTAATTCTGCAAAATTATACAGGCGCAGAAACGGCGCTACAGCAGGTCACGTAGTTCATTCGTTGGGAGATGTACCTTTTATTGATCGCTATTTCTGCGCATGTATTATTTTACTGAGTTGATAATACTGTCTTAATGCTAACCCTGCTTAATCCGATTATTAACCGTTTGTTTAGAAAAGGTCACAAATTCTATTCTAATTTGCAATCCCCCCTTTTTATGTTGGATAAACTGAAATTGTTTTCCAAATTATTAATTTAGCCAACTATGTTATTATTGTTGTTCATGTAAATACCTCACTCCAAAAGAATTTAGATTTATCTGAAAGCGTTATATTCAAACAACTATTGAAAGTTAGGAGAAACAAAATAATGAGCAAAAACAACGTGGAAAAAATGAAAAGTCGCCTCAGGTTTAAAGATTCGACAGCATGATTTAGCAAGCTGATGCAGCGTGGATCGATTTCTGGTTTCTTTCTCATGAAATACGAATGTTATGCTTTTCATTAGAAATATTTTTTAGAAGTTTAAATAACCTACCATAATCCATATATTTTATGCATTTATTTATTATACTTGTTGAAATGTTTTGTTTATTTTTGGTTACTTTCCTTGCTCATGTTATGAGTTTTGATGAATAGATCTTTATATACCGTACGCACGTCCGTATGCGTAGAAAGTTCTTTTAGAAAATGACTTTTGGTAGCTTTCAAATCTCTAACTCTCAATCCTGAAGCCAAAATCTACCTCTCCAAACTTTCACAGAGTAGAAAATATAAGAATTTTATAAATTAATTATTCCAGCTTTCTAGATCTATTAAAAGAACACTAAACAAAGTATAGCCTGGTTTTTTCATCAGAAATCAAAAATAACAGCTGAAAGCTCAATACACTTATAAGAATGCAATGTGAGCCACTCCAGGCATGTGAAGGAATCGAACTAATAGGATTACTCATTCCATAATATTTTCTATTTGCCTGGTGTGAAGTATAGCAATATTTGCGTGTATAGCAATATTTGATTTTTTTTCTGTGTCTATCTTAAACAATGTTTGTTTCCCCGTTACCAAGAAACGTTGATTTGCTAAAAACATGCATATCTGCAGGCTTCCAAAGCGTCACATCAGAGATACTTAAAAAGCATGGCATGAGTTATCGTATCAACTTGGTATCTTTCATTGTTTTGATGGGGCTTACAATGAACACTTATAACTGCGTTGAATATAAACTTTCTACTGCTATTTTCAATTTCTGATGAACAACGTTGTGCTTTGCTTTGTTTTCTTTTCTGTTAATAGACCTGTTAAATTGGGATGTTTATTTACCCCGAACTTCTCTAAATTACCAGATCCTTATATCATTCAATTGAGTATATTAGAATCAAAATTGTAAACTTTCAATTAAAATGCTCATTTTATGGCTCTGCAGTTTAAAGCACCCCATATTAACAAATTGAATAGAGAATAAATATAGCATTTGACTTTGTTTCTTCTATAAACTTGATCCTTAGCAATCCAGTAATGTCGCTACGGCATACATAATTGAATTATTTTATGATCATAGCATAATTACTTTGATTACAATCAAAATCCATTATTGTTCTCTATATAAATGCCTGTTTATATTTGTGGAATAGAAAAAAATTGAATTATGTGCTTTAAACCAAAAGTATGCATTGAATCCCATGATATTAAAGCGATGTCAATGGTGTATTAAGATTTTTAAAAAATCACTAACATAGTTGAAATAAAGAACATTTCTTTTTTGATTTAAAAATAATAATTTTAAACCAACCATGTCAAAATGGTGAATGACAATTGCACTATTGCACCAAAAAAAATTTCAGGCAAAAAATTTTAAAAATAAATTTGACACGGGCTTGAATGAAAATGATACGAAACTTCATTGCAGTCATTGGTAGACTAATGATAAATTCTTATATTAATTCTTATTTAAAAAAATAATAAATACTTATATTAATGATAAATTCTTAGATTATCAACGAATTCTTTAATAACACGCTTTACGGCTAATGAATTGAAACTTATTTTATTTATCCTTCGACTGCGCTAACAATCTTCAGTATTTACTTAGAGCTCATTATTTCGGAACTCCAAAATCGAGCAGGCAGTTTTTCGTATCGCTCTTCAATTACGCATGAAATCTACAAACGACTACGAAAACAAAAATGTAGTTCGAGTTTATTCATGCGCAAAAGTTTGTCTGACAGACGCATAAGTAATACATAAGTTCCTGCTTCGATTTAGAAATTCATTACCATGAATTTCTAAATTGAAATTCATGGCTACGCCATGGCTGCTGTAAGTTAAAAACATATCTGATGAACGCCAAAAATAAAAATTCTTAGGAAATGCCAATTGTCTCAACTATAAGAATAGCATAGCTATTAAAATCTAATGCTTTTTATATAAGAGACATTCAGAAAATATAATATATTGTAAAGACTCGCAACAATTCAACAACTTTTGCAATTCTCAGTTATGGTTTAAATCAAATAAATATCTAGGCATTTGTATAACCAAGCTGAATATACAGGAGGTGAGTTCCATTCTTTGCCAACAGAGGGCGACAGGAGTTAATTCGGTCACAATGAATGACCATGAATGACTTATTGTGAAAAAAAAATGTTTGTTTCCAAAACAATTCTTGTTTTAAGTCCTTCACCTCAGAAAACCACATTATAATAGAAAATGAAAAAACAACCATAACAAAAGAACATACAACACCCGTATTATGAATTCTGTGGAATAGGAAATAGAGCTGACTTTTTCATTCATACATGCACAGAACCTTTTTATTTTCAATGAACTTGCCGAGACATTTTTAATGTACAACAGGAATTCAACAAAGGATAGCTAAAATAATAATAATTTTCAAATGATGAGCATTGCTATCAGTGGTAGCAAATTCATTTTAATTAAGTTTAAACTTCTGACATATAATTTAAAGGATGAAACAGGAAAATTTACCTTTATTGAAAATTATTCTTTAATAATTCTTTATAATAGTTAGTTACACAATAATGCATAAATAATATATGAAGTATTATTAATAATAGCATTTGAAGTTTAAATTTGCATGGCGCAATAATAAATACCTGAATCGATACAATGTTTTTTGTTTGTTTATAGATTCATTCTGAATAAATTTATGATATATAAAATTATTTGTTTCAAATTTTATCTTTGTACGAAAAAGTTTTTTGTAAAGAAATTTAAAATTAATGTTCTTTCGATTAATTTGAATTAAAATTGAGATTGTCAAAATTGTAATAAACATCATTTAAAGGATTTACCCGTTTCTTTTACTGAAAATTTTTAAATTTGCTTTAGAAGGTTATAACTTAGAAAATAAGCAACAAATATCATCATTTCTATTATTTTGAGCAAAAGGTAGTCGATTTTCATATTTACCTTCCTATTCTATATAAAACTAGTTTTTCAAAAACGTGTTTGGATTAAACAGGCGAGAAATAACCTTAAATTAAGTATATATAGAGCACTCAGATCAAATAACAGGGAAAGTGAATTTCAAATTCGAATATTTTGCCAAAATAATCTACTTTTAAGGAAAGTTCGTTAAAGGCTGAAATTGTCCAATTTCAATTTTCCTTTTAAAGCAAGTAAATGAGATGTTGAATAAGAAATCATTCCTGTTAAAAATATTAAGATCAAAGATTATAATAAAAATATTTTTAAAATTGCGAAATCTGTAAAACTAGATTTTTTTTGTAACGAAGGAATAAACGAAAATCATTCATTTTTGTCAATTACGCTCATTTTCCCAATACCTTACGAGTCTTAATTTAACAATAAGCAAAGACATGCATAGACTACCTTTAGTGACCAATGCTAACTTGTAACTAAAAAAAATTTACATCTCTAAAGCAAGAATAAAATTTCTATTCATTATACAAATATTCTTGTTAACAATAAAATGTGCAACCTCAAAGAAGGTATTGTATTTTTGCGACATTTTTCGTTTTATCTTTCGAATAAGATTTTGTCTGGGAAAAAGTTTTATAGACTGTAAAAAATAGTTCTAAAAATATTTATGAGTTTGTGAAGAAAAAAGAGAATTCTTAGGCTATTCTACTCTTTTATTAAAAAGTAAATGGGCTATGCATGTAAATAAAAAAAATATAGTGATCATTAATTAACATTTCATACGGATATTTTAAAACTGTGAGCATAATTTTAAAATTAAGTGTTTGCGCTTTATATAGAAATGCAAGATTAAGCTTTCGAAATGTTTCATTATAAGATTTAACATTTTCCCAAATATTCAAAATTGACTAATTGTCTCATACATAAAATAATAAATAAAACTACACTCTCTTCAAAGCTTTTTTAAAAATATATAAGTAGCATATAATGTTTAGTAGCAAGAAACCCGAGAATCACACAAAAATCAGGAAGAAAAAAAAAAGCCTCGAAAGATATTCAAACAAATTTAAGGAATTTCTCAAATTTTCTTCCCCTGCATTTATCAAATAAGTTGAATTTACAAAATTCGCGATGTATCCAATTCGCAAAATCGGCACAAGCCCGAAATAAATAATACATTAAAACGTATTCTCCCAAAAAGCATCGTTTGGCCTCAACATGAGACAAATTAACATGATGTTGGGTTTGTAAAGGTCACACAAACCAACCAAATCAGAAATAAATACGGAGCTGAACTGAATTCCAAATTCAGATCAGCTTGTTCCCTCCTCCCGTCCTTCTCGCTTAGCAACTCAACTGTCAAATAGCACTTGTTGCATAGCGGACTGAAACGAAATGGGTCGCTTGCAACGAAATGCTTTTTCTTTGCCTGTGATTAACCGCGATTTGCCGAGAGTTGGACGATAGGCCAGGCTAATCCTGACGAGCATCGCTTCCAGTGGATTATTACACAGGGCAGGGGGAGATACCACTCACAGTCAATGAACCTTCCCTTCCGATTGCTTGGAATCTGGTTTTGGGTTTAAATCTCTCATTCTGAGAGTTAATAATGTGAAATGAGGTATTTGCATTTGTAGAAGCCGAAGATGAACGACATGTTTTCGTATTTCTCAAACCAACCGGCTTGAAAGACTGAATCGAGAATGGTTTCTTGCCCTGGATGCCAAATTCATTTAAATCCCACGCTGCACGATTTCTTTAATAATTATCACTCATATATTAGAGTAAATACGTGCAAATCATTTATAACAAGTTGCTTTAAACGCAAGTAATGTTTTTAAAACTCGGTACACGATTCCTTTATACAATCAATGAGCAAGTGTATAACCAAATCATATCCAAGACTATTTGCTTCTACAGAGCCTTATGTGACCAAATGTGCCTAATCAACTCATATTCTGTAAAATGGTTTTTTTACTATACAAACAATGTTTAAATTCATTTTCTAAGATAAGACAGATAATCCTTCATAATACAATAATTATCCAAATTACACAACTTTTGCTTCAAAATTTCGCTATATAATGAAAAGCCAGATCTTATGACCCAGAACTTACTTCTTATTTTTAAAACTATAATTTGATCAAAAATGCGAAGGAGGCATTTTTATACAATTTAGTTTTGTAGAATCAAAATAAAACAATGAAAATTCTTATTATTTAGCATTCATTGATTGCAACTATAGATTTTGAAATTTATAAAAATTTGAATTTTTTCTTTCATGCATAGAAAAACATTCAAATATAGAAGTTCATCTTTCATATGATTTTTGATATAAATACCTTAAATCGGTAAAAAACGTTAAGATTATGACATTTAATCGTAATTTTTAAAACAAGTGTCAAACTTTGCCTGAAAAAGAAACATTTACGTATTTGAATTTAAAATAGTAACTAATCCCATAACACTAAAGCTACTAAATGAATACAATAATAGATTCAAACCACCTTTTAACTTATATACAAACTTGATTATAAAATAAAGTATAAATTAGAGCATAGTTCATTAGAGCATGTTTCCAAATTTAAAGCAACATAGATTTTTACACGGCATTTAAGGTTTTAAAAAATGTTTCTCATCTAATTTCTAAGCCATTCTAAATCTAATTCCAAAGAAATTAAAAGTAAACAAAAAATAAAACCTTTTAAAAGAAAAGAAAGGTATATGCTTTAATATTTAGTTTCTTATGGTATTTTTGATACAGAAATGCAAGATATTTCAATTTTTTAAACGAAAATTTCTATTATCAAAAGAAAAAGAATGATAGTTAATTTTTTACGATATTTGAGCATTTAAGATAGTTGTTGCAATAACTTTGCACTCTGAAAAGAAATTAAGAGTGCTCCCTTTGCACTCTGAAAAAATATTAGATATAAAATTATTCACCTAACACAAAGATTTGTTTATTGCTAAGAAAAATAAATATATATAATTCTTTTAAGTCGAATTTCTTTGAAAAATTAATCTGCCTCTCTTAACCATTATGCAGGCGTTTTTATCAATTAAATTCGAAAAATAAATAAATAAAACGTCAAAATGATGCACAATCTTGAATGATGAGTCAGAGGCACCATCGGAGTGCAAAGGGTTAAATAATTTCTTTAGAAGAATGAAAACAGAATGAAATAAACTTTTCATGCAAAAGTATAATAGCGAAAAAAATCGTAACATTTGTTTCACAACTTTGTTTTCGAAAAGGCAGATGCTTATTGTTTTAAATATGAAATAAAAATTAAAGAGGTAAATATTTTTAAACAATAAAGACTATAAGCGTTTTTTTATCCGCATTTTCAAAAAAGCTGTCTGAATGTTCCGTTAGACACAATACTATATTTCTCAAAAAATGCCAGATGAAAGAACCGTGTAGTTCTGATTACAAATTGCGAAGTATGCAAATATTCAATCCAGCGAGTTCAATCCTTCATTTGAGACCTGCACAAAAGAACAGATTCCACCATCTCTACCCAAATCTCTTCAATCTTGTCGATAGCCTTCATACCGAGAGCGCTGTGGAGCAGAAAGCTATTCCGACTTAAATGCGGGTCAAACTGAAAAACAAAAACTGGTGATCGCGGCAATGCAGTCTCGAAGCAATTTTTATTCCTCTTCGAGAAGTTCCCAAAATGTTTCAGACTTTTTACAGTTTTTCAAAGAAAAAAAAACACCTTGTTTATGTGACCGAATCTTCGTGTCTGTGGTTATAAGTATTTCTGTCCCTTTTTTTTTTTTCGAAACAGTCACCGGTCTAAATGCGAAAAGAAAAAATTTGAATCCAGTAATATATAACAATAAATTTTCAGAATCTTGCTTTTCGAAAGTTCATTCTCATTTATAGTTATACTGAATTATTTTAGTCAAATTTCTTTAATATATCAACTTAATATTTTCAAATAATTTCATGTCTGTTGTTTATAATAAGAAATGCCAATAAATTTATACTACAATTTCACAAGTACACGTTTTACGCTCATGAATATGCAAAAGAGAAATACCCATTTTTAGCATTCACAATAAATCAAAATTCTTTTTAAAAAATCTTAATAATTAATCATTATTTCAAAAATATATTTTTGTCAATGTTTTTATTCATTTTCAATAAAACGCTAAGCAATTATTCGATTTAAAAAAGGTTTTCCAAACATAAACTTACCTTTATTAGAAATGCACTCGTATCTTGAAGAGTCATCTTCATTTATATCGTTTTCAGTTTCAGGGAGTGTTTCGTAAGTATTCTGATTTATTACAGGCGGATATTCCTTTCCAGATTTGAGATCGTCGTTATAATCTAAAACGTTTGACTCCATATCTTGCACAGATACGTTATCAAAGAAAGCTTCGTCACAACCTGGAAGGAACTGGACTTGTTTCTTTCTTTGCGAATCTTTAGATTCTTTACAATTTTGAAAAACGCGAGAGGCATCTTCAGGCTCTTGTATGGCATTATCACGCCTGCGCTTCTTTTTCAAAATTGATTTCAACTCATTTGATGATGATGAGGTCCATGTTGGGTATTCCGAGGATAATGTTCCTCCACTACTACTGCAATCACTTGATGACTCGTATTTCGATTCCTGTTTTGAATTCACAGAATTCGTACTAGGAATTGATGAATGGTATTCAGATTCGTATCTGGACTCTCCGTAATCATCATTGTCATCGTAAATGTCATCCCGCTGTAATGGGTTTTCATAGTTATCACAGTCAGATGGCATGAACATGCTTTCAGATTTCAAGGATGAATGAACGGAATTATTTACATTAATATTAGGAATATATGTATCATCTGAAAGTAAGGACGACATCGACTTAGAAATTTCTCTAGAAGCATAACCTAAACCATTATGTGGCGAGTTGGATGACTTGCGCATAGGAGGCGGCGAATAGGTAAACTTGGGATCTCTCAACTTTGAACTGACTACAGTTCCTTCATCACTTTCATCACTGTAATCATAATCAGGATCAGGTATACAGATAGATTCATCTGAAACTGACAGCTTTCTCCACCGTGCCTTACCAGAATCACAGTTAACTTCCAAATCATCAGAAGGATTACAGTCAAGATCCAAATCAGGAGATTTAGCTCTATGATTATCTGTGAAAATTCTTTGTCCTCCCACTAAAACGCTATGCGAGTCACTGTAGATAGTGTTATCACTTTGCGACTTCTTAAATTTATTGCCAAATTTTTTGTTCGCTATTTGTCTTGGTGATCCACTAGAAGGTGATAATTTAGATTTATTTTGAAGCTTCAACCATCTGGCCTTGTTCATTTTAGCTATTGCATTATCACTAAGGTTGTCATCGATATCACTGTCGTCTATTTCAGAAATAGATGGGGTTTTGACAACTTTCTTGATTAGATCGTAAGCAGTGACATCACACTCAAGTATAGATTTCCTAGATATCATTCCAGAATCATTCACTACAGAACCTTTATATCCTGAGCTCTTATATTTAGAGCTTCCAGTTACACACTTCTTATAACCAGACATCCTGCTTGTAGATTCAGGCTTATCAGTTTTGTCATCTGTCACTAAAGGAGATTTCATTTTTTCGGAATTTGCAGGTGTTTTCATGGGTAGTCCACCATTTGGAGACCCGTTAGTAGGAAAAGAAGGAGCACAATATTTGCAACGTGTTTGATTACGGGAAGATTTTATGTGGGAAGATGACGATCCTTCATGTCCAGGCCGTCTTCTCACCATACAAGCACAAGCTGGCCCAGGAATTATCTCCACAGGAGGAGGAGGAGGAACTGAAAACACTGAAAAGAAACTGAGAATTAGTCAAATAGTTTGAAACCTCAATATTTGTGAGCGGCAGGATAGAAAATGGTGCAAAAACTAATTGAGTCTCTACATAAAAACAAACAAACAAAAAAACACATTATTATTAAACTAGAAAACCGGAACATTCAAAATACAATGCACAAACACTATAAATAAATTTAATCAAAGATTGAACTGGTATAAAAATTAGACACAATTTTTAGAAAATTTCTTTTAATTGAAACAAATTTAAATTCAACAACAACAAAAAAAAGGTTAAACTGCAAGAAAAACTCATGAAAAACTATTTTTTATCGCATTAGTAGTTGCTATTGTGATAGAAATTTAGTTCTTTATGCTAAATCAAAATTTCTGCAAGCCTTCAATGCATTTTTATATGCACTTTTAATTTTAATTAATTTTTATATACACTTTT
>JAOUZG010050771.1:1645543-1678546 GCA_026289955.1 Argiope argentata
ATTTTTATATGCACTTTTAATTTTAATTAATTTTTATATACACTTTTAATTTTAATTAATTTTTATATGCACTTTAATTTAATTTTTATATGCACTTTTTTTTTCAAAAAGAAAATATCGTATAACAAATGAAAAAATGCTACATTATACAAAATAATTTCACAGTAGTTTGGTTGAAACCCACTCCTATCATTTACGAATAATTAAACAACATGATCAACCATTATATAACTGTCACGAGATAAGATACAGCTAAATTAGATAAATATAAAAGTTAATAATAATTTTGTAAATAAATTTGCTTTTCCTCCGGCTCCAAGTTTGTTAAATATTTCAAGCTACTGCATCATCTCACCAAGAAAAAAAATTACTACAACGCAAAAATATATCAATAATTATTAAACTGATGCTGTTGTTTCTTATGGCACTAGCTATGGACAAGCTCGCTGAAGTAGTCAGTGACTTTAAGCTTAATCAGCATATCTTGTTTTGTAGTAGAGCCAACTGGGGCCAAGAGAACGACTTTTGCTACTCATTCAGCTCAATCGTTTGCACAACCCCTTTTTACAGGGGGGCACATTCACATACTTCACAGATAAAACACAGAAAAACAACCATGCCCAAAACCGGGACTCGAACCCTGGACGCCTAGATCATGGAAAAGACACGCTACCTTTATACCAGGTCGCCGGCATTATTAAATTGATACAAGATTTTGATAAATTTATTTCTCATGGATTATCAATTTATTTGATAATAGAAGTTTAAATCCACATATTGAAGAAACTATGGAAATGCAATAATTTTATACTCGTTAAAGTCATATTTATAAATATCGGTGCTGTTTATTAATAGTAAATTCCTTAATAAATGAAAATGTTTTGACGGAAATGCGAGCAGCTTAAAATATTAATTCTCTGACTGGAATATTTCCCATTTTACGTCCCAAGTACATCCTAAATAAACAATTATTCAAATGTTATTTTGATTAGAAAGTTAACAGCAAATGGAGTTCCATTTTCAAAGTATTTATACGTGACAGTAAGAGAATTTGCTTAAAAAAAGAAATTATTACAGTTTAAAAAATGTTTTTTATACTAAATCTGAATGGGAATAAAATTCATTTTTAAAGAAAGGTATATTTATGCACCCTCCCCCCAAATATAAAAATTAAAGTTTCACTTGATTACTTCATACAAAAGTTTGTACTTATTTTCAAGAAAATAAAGAAATGGCGCGTTTCTTCAATTAGAGATCTATGCCAGTTTTTTTATGATACAATTAATAATGATGATAATTTAATAAATTATGTAAAAACGCAAGTGATTTGAATTGGTTTGTTATTTATTTTTAGTTACATGTCTTATTGTGAAGATTCGGAAAAGTTGTTTGGGAATGAATATTGCAATTTTAAAGCGTAGTCAGATAACGAGGGCAAATAACTGAGTCTGGGTTTTAATTTCCGATCTTCTTCCGCATCAAAGTGAAGACATTTGACCTAAATTCGGAGGAATCACGGATCAAACATCAATGAAAACGATTTTTTTTATCAAGATATAGTAACCCTACAATGCTAAGAAAATTATTTTTTCCCTGCAATTTTAAAAATGTTAAAATAAAATTTTGGCTAGAGTAAGTGTTCTTCCTTCAACTTTCATTGCAGCACATAATATGCAAAATGTGGTAGTTAAATTGGTGATAATAAGAGTGTTCTAAAGGACGCACATGGATGACACAATACGGTAAATTAACGCTAATTTTTCAGATTCATTTCAGGCATAATGACTAACATAGTTCGTTGATTCCAACCATTAAAACGAGCTTTAATGATCCGAAGTTAACAATTGTAAATGGATTAATAATAATTTTGCTGATAATGTGCGAATACAAAAGCAAATAATGAAATATGAACATTAGAAATATACAATTAATGGCATCAGAAGAAATAGAACAGTGTCTAATTAAATAATAATAAGCTGATTCACTATATAATTAACCCAAAAGCTTCTTCGTGTGCATCAGAACACTTATTCCGGGCAAGAAAATATTCAAAATCGGATTTTGTATTAAACCTCCACCACGCAGAGATGCATAACTTTTTTTTTCAATCTTTAATTCACAATCTACTCTTACGTTTTCAAATAGGAATTTCCATATTATTAATACTTTCCAATGAAATTATGTATTTTTCATGTAGAAAAGATAGGATTTTAACAGATAGTTTCTTCCTGAGATAAGTATATCTCATGTTGTAGTTCCAAGCGCGTAAATGTAAAATTTAGTTTGAGCAATGATTAATATAAGGAAATAATCTAGATTAAGATTTTATATATATAAACACCCTAATATAGGATTGTTCATTACCTTTTGGGTATACCTTTGGTATTACCTTCATTACCTTTTGGGTATTGGTGATGATTTTGGGTATAATAGCCCGTTGTTTATCGTCAATTTGTTGGTCATTATGACGGATAAGCAACATTTGAATATCAACGGGATATTTCTCCTTCTGAAGTGCAATATACAGCGATATTCTTTCCAAGTCACCTTTCTGTTTTTCTTTTTGTGGTTTTTTGTGTTTATTTTTTTATACATATCTTCAGTTGTAAGACTCGTTTTTGTAAATGCGAATAATTTATGCATAATAATTTAAAGAATATGCAGTATCAGTAGTACGCCAAATAAATTATATATTATTTTTCAAGATGTACATACAGAATCTTGCAAAAAGTGAAATAAAACTTCTCCCAATGTTTTTTACACTTATTTTTAAAGATTTTGTTTACACACATAAAAAAAACTGCAGTTAAAAAGATTTCAAATATTTCAGCCGACCTTGTGAATAAAATAATGCACTTTTTTCAATTTATGTAATATTTGCCAAGTCCATGGAAATTTTAGAAATTTATCAAGATTAAAATCTCATAAATCATATTCAAAATTTAAAGCTAGCATTCCTAGAATACTGTAATTGTTTTTCAAATTATAAGTTTTCAGCCTCAAATTTTTTCTGTAAACTAAATAAATATGAAAAAGCCGCATATTTTCAACTGCAAAGAAGAAAAAAATCACACACATGAATGGATTGCACGAATGGAAAATGGAAACCGCGGAAAAACATGTCATATAATTGGAAGAAAAAGCAGCAATTTTCTTTTCTACTCTAAAATTGAAATAAGTTCTTATTTCGTCCATTCAAAAGTGTTATTATGAAGGATTTAGTGCTTTTTTCCGGAAGAATGAATGTCGCTTTTTTGGTATATTTATCTTATTCAAGTATGGCTACATATTATTACTATTAAATTCAATTTCGTAAGTTTTTGTAGTTGTTGAAAACAAACTTCATTTTCAGCCGATTTTTTGATTGAAAGAAAATTGTATTTTAAGAAACAAAATTTTTTTGAATCACAAGGCTTTATAATCTTTTTTTTCAATCATAAATTCTTTCTGGATTAAAAATATTTATGAACACAAATGCAGACTTGCATAATAAATTGGAATTCAAAAGTGAATTATTAATTATAAATTATTATTTTACAAAGTCAAAAGGATAATTTTGTGTAGAAAAATAAATTTCGGAATAGATTCCATATATTAAGGAGCTCAAATATACATATATAATATGTCAAAAAAGTATTGGATCACCCTACAAGTTCACAGATGACTGTGGTGAAATTTTCATAGATTTATATTAAAGAGTTTCATACAACAATATGCAAGATAAGACAATATTGCTAAATAGTATTATTCTTATTAGTTTTATAATGATCTTCAAAAGTCTTATCCTGATAACAAAGCGTTGATAAT
This sequence comes from Argiope argentata, assembly GCA_026289955.1. Lineage (NCBI taxonomy): Eukaryota > Metazoa > Arthropoda > Arachnida > Araneae > Araneidae > Argiope > Argiope argentata. The sequence goes on from JAOUZG010050771.1 coordinate 1,649,351, forward strand.
CAAATACTGCTGAAAAGAGAAATACAATTTTTTATGTCTCTGTTCTCAATGTTTATAATACCGTATGCGTCAAAAAATGTATACACACTTTAAAATATTATTAAAAAATTTATGTTCCTTTGTGCACAGTACAATTGCTGGAAATGAAAAGCTTTAAGTCCAGTTAAAAATATAAATGCATTTTCTGACTTGAAAAAGTACTGTTGAGGATTTATCACTTGTAGTTGCACGCGGTCGCCCTGATCGACCTTTAATGCATATTACACACTGCTTCATGCATTTCGAATTTCTCTCGTGAACGTGTGATTGTTTCTCTTGAAGGTGGTTCTGTACTATACTCACGTCTCCACTGTCTTTGAACCGCAGCAACAGTCTCAAATTTCCAGTCCCACTTAATTACTTGTTTCCGCACTTCAAAGCTCAAACGTACGTCCGAAACTTAGTTCCTTTCCACTAACTAGGTTGAGTAGCCAGAGAAACAATTCAGCTGCCACATGTTGAAGAAGAATATTACTTTCTCACAAAAATTGAACCTTGTAGGTCGGGAAAAATAGTTTCTATGATGGTGTTAAAGTTTATGATGGTCATACACAGTTTCTGTGAATGTGTATGCATTTTTGACGGACTCAGTATACTATTATTGATCAAATTGCACAACTGATTCATACGAGTAAATTAAATCATAATTTTTAGCGAAATGAGAGAAAAAAGCAGAATGGTTTTTGTGATTCATTCCATGAAATGAAATCATCCCGCTGTATTAAATGGGAATTGGCATGGATGCTTGCCAAACCATATCGTGATAACCAAGTGCTGAAGGCTTGGATACCAGATGCTGTGTCTAGTGTTACATAACAAATAAATGTTTGATGATCTTTGGTGGGAACTACGAGTCGAAAAGCACATTTACATTTTTCGTGTAGCAAAGTCAACACACGGTGAAATTTGCTAAGGTAAATGGTCTAATGACAAATTTAACTGAGAAAAAAACTATTTTATAAAGGAATCAAGTGTCTATGTATATTGTTTATTCCGCTATAAATTTTTACAATCTGGGCATTACATATACTTACCCTGTATAGTTTCCTCTGTATGGTAGAGATATACGAGAATTGCTATTTTAGATCTACGCAAGGTTATGGATAAAGATTAATAAAGTCATAGCCATTAAAGCTGTTAGAATTTTGTTTAAATATTGAATATCAATGCATCTAAAGTAAAATTAGGCATGTACCTTCTTTGGTAACGTCTTCATAAAGAGTCTCTCTCCACTCGTAGGCCTCTGGTGGATACATCACTTCTCGGGGACATCCCCGATTAAGACTTCTTACAGAAGCATACCACATATTGGATGGTCCATAAATAGCATGATAATGCGGAGCTCTCAGAGCTCCATATATTGCGCTAGTAGAATGGGCCGAAACTGATCCATACTTATCCTTATAATGCTTGGCATATGTAGAAATGTCAAAATGTTCCCCCTTTTTACTGGACTCCTTGCTCTTTTTCTTTGGAATGGCCGGTAGATGGCGCTTGAAACGAGTCAGGGCAACAGCTTTTGGTGGTGTCTGAGTCCAAAACTGTGGCGGCGCCCCCTCGTAGTGGAGACGTCGGTAGCGATCTTCCATCATTAAATCCCGATTTCGAGATATCGACGTCTCAACCTGATAACGAATACCTTCCATCGAATTCTACATTCTGAAAAAAAAAAGAGAATAATATATTAATGATGAATAACGTAAGGAAAAAATTATAAGAATTATAGCATTGCTTTTTTTTATTAAGAGTTTTTCATAAAATAAGTAGAATGATTTATCATTCCTTCAAAAATTCTTGATACTTTAAAAAAATAAAGTTTTCATTTGATTTTGCTTAAATACACATCTTTTTTTTTATTTAATTATCAATTAAAATACCTGGAAGTTTTCAAAAACTGCAAATACACTCTACGACGAATTTTCATATGGCAAGCCCCAGGCCTTTGAATTTCAGATGACTTTTTATAATTTTTATGTGTTATCACATTAAACACCATAGTCGTATATCAAACGGGCATTGGATTATCGCTTCTCAAACTCAAATATAAAATCATTCAAGAGGCGCTAAAATACTACATCAAAATTATACATAATCTACAAAATCTCAAAAGTCTTAATTGGATCAATAAAAGAGCCTATTTCCGAAATGTAGTCAAACTAGATGATAATAATAAAGCAAAACCTTCGCCTTCGAATAGCTTTTGATGTTTCAAGAGGTTTCAAGACTAAAGGGTTCCAGGTTCGAGATCCGATTCCATCGAAGAAACGTCCTTTAAACGGATTCTAGTGCACGTTAAATTTAATGAAGCCCAACGTCTTCCCATTGGTGTGGTGCGGAAGTTTGAAGGGGGGGGGGTAACTCAGATGTCTTTCGGGACATCTGACAGCTGTTAGAAATAGTGGGGTTCTTCATAAAATAACTCGAGTGCTGCTTTAAAACTGAACATTGGTATAACTAAACTAAGCTAAGCTTGATATGCCGAGAAATTTCTTGTTTATGATTATTAGTGAAAAGACATTTCTGTATGTTTACTAAATAAATTTTATAAAGCTAGAATCCCTAAATTTTACAGTTCATTGATTTTTAACTTTTAATTTTCTTAAATCAAGCAATCTAGACACGGATCATTCTATTTGCCATGGAAATCTTATACATAAGCGTACCAAATTATTTATGAAAACTTATGGGCTATAACACCATAATGAAACGCAAAAGTTATGCAAAGATAATAGGGTTTTATTTATTTATTTATTTATTTATTCGCGTGGCCCTTTCGTTTATACGGATTATAACTAAAGTAAATATTAGGATTCCATGAAATTAATAATAAACATTTATTTCAAATAGTTAAAAAGCTATTAGAATTTACGGTAAATAAATTTGTATTAAGTTTTAAATTGTGTAAATAAATTTTTAGCCGGATTGTAAGGGTAAATCAGCTTTCAGGGTATGTTTTTTTTTACATTATAAAATTTCTCTCCCGAGATCCCAATAAACGGATATTAACTTATTTTTGCAAATTGAAAATGTTGAGCATATTATGGTGCAATTACCACCGATCTAATGCATGCATTTGAAAGAACAAATTGAAAAAGTTAGACAGTAGAGCTTTGGAAACATTCACACTATGCAAATTCAGATTTTTTTCCCTCGATGTGTTCAATAATGGCGAATTTGTAGTTCTGGTATTCAAAGTAATAAAAAATGTTGAAAAAAATTATTTATCTATGTGACTACAAATTATTGAATACTTGTATTTTAACAAAAACAAGAAACATAGGGAATAATAAGTGTGATCTTCTACTAAAAGTGTCCTTATGAACTGAGCATATCAAGTGTATTTGATTGCTACGATTAAGTGCCCTGAAACTCAAAGAAAAGTTTTGGAAATACTGAACAAAAAAATTGCTCTTAATTGGAAGTTCCAAAAAAGTTTAGGTTAGGTTAAAGTCGTGGCTAACTTGAACCTCAGAGTGGTTCTCGAAGACCCAGAAAATTGATGTTCTGGAAACAAAACTGAATTGCGTAAAAGGTATTAGAGAAACAATAGGTACTATCGACAAATATAGAAACCAACAATGCACTTTATCTGTTCTCAGTTTTATATTAGTAGACACGAAATATGCTCCCACTTATGACAAGCTGCACTACTTTTATCACCCAAATTGCGTCGTCTTTGCATGAACTAAAATTTTAATATGAAAGAAGACAATATGCCGCCAGTTGCTTTTCCGCATTGTCTTTATAGATGGCTTATTCACTGCACGACAGGTTGTTTGACATTCGAAACTACTGGACATGCTTTAAGGGTGAAATTTTAGCCTTACTGTTTTTAGTTTCTCCATTGTTTCCTCTTTATTGAAAGTCGAGCAGTAGAAACATATGGTTGGGGTGGTGAGGATTATCCAAGGTCGGTGACTACCAGTATCCCACGGGCAGTTCCACTCCGTTTGCCGCAGCTTCAGGTCACCGGCTCTGTGGGTCAGATGCCACGGGTCAACGCAGCATTACCATTACTAATTGTCTTACAGAGAGTGGGATGGACTGGAAGCTTTGTCTCGACTTTTTTTGCATAGTGTTTATCGATAAGGCTGGCGATTTACAACACAGAAGCGATGTAATGCATCAAGTTTTCCGAGTTCCAATGACTGGTCTTTTAAATTAAAAAGGAAGGGAAAAAAACACAACTTTCTTATTTTTGGTTTCATATAAGATTTGTTTAACTGATAAGAAAGGACAGTTTAACATTTAGAGAATTCTTTGGCAACCAAGCACCTTTTATACTTTCTATCAAATTTTGCAAACAAAGAACAGAAGCCATTATTGAACGGCTCATTACGGAAAGGAAGCAGGCCCCAAACTCGAAATTACTTTTTTAAAGCTGGTTAAGGGTGGGGGGGGGGGTAGACAAATCGTTTACCGTAAGAAATAAACGTATTCAAACAATGGTATTGTTATGGGGTTGAATTAAAATTCATATTTACTGTGGATGGGGAAAAATCCTGGTCTCGTTCCAAGTTTCCAGAGCATGCCACAACTTTTCGGTAAGCTAAGGAGCTCTTGTAAGAAGAACTAAATAATTGTTATTAGTATTACTTGCATATCAAATGTTTCTTCGCTTTGCATACCAGTTCAAGATACTGATTATTTTCCATAGTTAATCGTTAAATTTTACGCATTTGTAATATAATCTTAAAAATACGTGCTCTGTCTACCAGAAAAAAGACATCAAACGAAGCTTATTCAATGATTCAGTGATACATTCAAACAAACACTGATCATGACTTCGAAAATTTCATTATGTCGTGGTCAACTTTTCGACAAAAGCAGAAAGCTATTTTGAAAGGCGGGTGGTTAATTTTTTAAAATTAAAAATGTGTTTAAAACGTATTAGGAGACACCCTCACATTTCAGAAAATTTTAAATTACCTTTCGCAACATGAGGAACATGTGAAATATAGTCTTTTGTGTTATAAATTAATATATATTTACATGTTTCATATTTACAGTTATCGATTCAATTAAACGTTGTTTCACAAATATAAAACTGATCAAAAACATTATCATAAAGAAATACTAAGTTAAAATTTTTAATCATATCGTAAAATATTGCTCATTTTTGTATCCTGAAAAGACGAACACTTTTTGACTCTTTTATCTCACTAAGGGGTGAGATATGGAAAGATGTCTGCATTTCTGAAATCTATTTTTGAATATAAAACCTCTTCTCCTTTAATCACTCGGATTTCGTCAAATTAAACTCACGCGCGAAGGTGCGGAGGATATATAATTAAAAGTGCATGTTTGAGGTTCGTGTATTTCCCTTAAAGAATTTATTGCATCATTTTCTAATCAGTTATGAATAGTTTTGATTGACATAAAAAAAGGCGCGAAAATGCTCAATTTGTTAAGTAGAAACTGTAAAATTCAAAATTATTTAGCATTTTCTTAATTTACCGAATTTTTAAAAATTTTTGGTTAAACAATTTTTGAAAATTCTCAAGCAATATTCTTAAATATTTTAAGTTGTTTAAAAATTACATTAGTAAAAGATTTCAACTCAAAATAATCGAATTACCGTTTTGACAGATTTGAGAGTCCATCGATGGAATAATTCGACCCCACATCCGAATGATACCTAAGAATTAGAGAACCTACGGTCCAACAAAATTATCTAACTAATAGTTGAAAAAGAAAATATATATATACATAATTTAATGCCAAGTTTCAATTTTTCAAATCATTGCCTTCTCGAAATAGGATTTTTAAATCTAGCTCTCACCACTACTAGTCTTATACACGATTAAGTTATTATGTTGTAAAGTATTCTTTCAAGTTTATTCTACAAATTTATCTAAAACAAAAATGGAATAATAAATTTAATGTTTAAATTGCAGTATAAACAAATTCATCAAAACCTAATTTAAGTAATATACTTATTAATATAATATTTATATGTGTGCACATACATATAACATTCTGCAATCAACTGATATTTTTTCCAGATATTTGATTGATGAAAGTATGCTGAATTCAATATATAGATCAGTAAAGATCGTAAATTTTATTTGTAAAGCAAATTTTTAGACTCACGGGGATCAAGTTTGCAATCTAATTAGTCACCGATAATGACGGTCCAGTGGATTCGTGCTCAGGCATAATAAGAACAAGCGTATCCCAAGCAGCCCTTGTATATAGTACAATAGTGTACGAGATTAAGCAATATTTGCACCATTCTTAAATATTAAGTTTAATATTGTTAAATATTAAATTATATAATACAATATTTTACAATACTTCACAATAGAATGCTCTAAATGAAATATATATAAAAAAGTTTAAGGAGAAAAATTATGATAAAATCAATTCCGAAATAATCAAAGCACATATAAGAAGAAGAAAAAATTCTGTTTTAACATTTCCATCAATATTTGCCCCCACGCTTTAAATAATGAGATTTGGTGTTTAAAAGTATAATTTGAAATTCCTCAATCAAAAGTGTGAAATTATTATAGAATATATTATATTTATTTATTAGGAAATATACCTATTTTACCATTTAATTAAATGTTGTGTCGTGTATGTTGTCTTTATATGCATAATAATCTTAGAATATTTTCAATCAAATTAAATAAAAAAGACAATTCGAAAAAATTAATGTTTTAAAATAAAGATAACATTTTTCACCATATGCTTTATGTTCATTAGAAAAATTGATGAAATGCGAATTATCTGAATAAAGTGAACAGTAAAAGTAATTCATTAAAACGTGTTATACAAATAAAGCTTAGGCCATTGCTAACGAAATTTGCTACCCGTTGAAACCACAAGTTGAAATCCATAACATTTATCGTTCTGAGAATTTCAAATAAATATCGAAAATTTTGTTGATTCTGTATAGACTCATCATCTCTTTATAATATGAGTTGGATTCATTAAGTAAGGACATGAGTAGTCTAGTTAAGTAGGTATAAGTTAACGATTCGCTAATTAGACTCATTGTATAAATGAATTTGACTGCTCCTCATTTTATTAGAATGTATTTTATTTATTCTTTGTTTTAAGATTTTTGATTCGAAATATTTAATATTAAAAGACATGTTTTATTATACCCTTCTTTAACTCTTGCTTTGGAGCGGTTGCTCAAAAGGAACATGTGTTTTTATTAGCTATTATGAAAAATGCGTAAATAAAAATGCGTTACATGGATACCGTTAGGCATACCATCCTACAACGGATTTCTAGATAATGACTAAAATAAATTTATAAGAACATGTAAATATTTTATACACATCCTCCTTCTTAAAAAGAGTAACCCCCCCATTTTCACAATTTACTAAATATACTCTAAATTACATTTGTATTTTAACAGCCATTAATTTTCACTAATTTTAAATAACATCCTTTTATTTAATTTTTACTTACACTTTTAATTCTTTTTTTATTTTTTGCTTTACCCTTTTTTTATTTTGTTACCAATATAATTGACTTAAACTCATAACTTTGGATGTTATTTGAATTAAACAATTAAAATAGTTTTCCTTTTTTTATGCGCTTTTATTTTTAAACTGAAAATAGAAATATTTGAACCAGGTATGCTTGTTTACAGTTTGGGGGGGGAGAAGAAGAATGATTTTTGTGCCACTAAAATCCTCATAACCGAACCAAAAACAGAAGCTAGATAATAAATAAGTTTGATCATGCACTTTCAGATCAGAGCATGACCAAATTAAGAATAATTCCCTATGCACACACATCATTATTGCATAATCTTGGTTGGAATGTTGACCAAAGGCTTCAACCGAAACCTGGGTCATCCGACTCCTGGCACAGAGAAACAGGGAGCCTGAGTCGAGGTGGCCAACCTGTTTAGGCCTCTTTGATAAGGGAACCGCTGAAGATTTAGCCGGGAGCCTTAGTAGAGACAAAAATAATATTGTCAGACTTCCGGTGGAGCTGTCATCTTTCAGTGAGTCAAACATAACGAAGTGTCTCATTAATGAATTCAGATCACGATTGGCACTTAACAGTAGGTAAAAAGAAGAACGTCTGCTCGTTATATGGCATCCTGAGAACCAGCCCAGCCCTTGCTGACAAGAGATACTGCGGCATCGGAACCAGGAGGGTCTGTTCTACCTATTATTTGGTTCTTAATTGCCCAATAAATATCTCTCTGTTCATGTAGCTTCTTTCCATACATAACTGCAGACTTTATAAACAGTGTGGGTTTCATTCATTCACTTAAGGGTTCTTTTCTTTTGAATTGAAAAAGAGAATTCGACAAGAATTAATTCTGGGTATGTCAAAAGTGTTGAAAGGAGAAAAGTAAAATGAATAACCTAAGGCTAATTTTTTTAATTTAGAAAAAATAATTCAAGATGTATTATGCCTTTTTAACTCCCTAGTTCCAATATATAATCAATAGGAGTGGCAAGTTAATACTTATGTTGTTAGAAATTTTACCATGACGCAGAATATTTAAGGCAAGTTCAATATGTGATATTTTTACGAGAAACAGAGGAAAGAAATTGAAAAAGAAATTGCAAAATCAGCTTTTCGGCATAATAGGTTATTGTTTATTTAATTTATAAAATCTATATTTAAAAGAAAATCTCCTGTGCATAAGGCTTGGTCATTTTTTAAAGAACAATTCTGATAAATATTAATTTTAAAAATATCGATGGTAATTAGACTAAAACAGCCATGATTTGCATTCGAAAATTCAGAGCAAATCGATGCCGTTTGATGATTTTGACTGATTTCAATTACTGAGCACTATTAATAAAAAAGATATTTGCAAGAAAGTAAACCCATTTCATTTCATTTGAATATAGATTCTTTAAAAAATAGAAATGAATATTTAAAACAAACACCAAGATTTTGCGTATTATTTAAGTGACCATGAGAAGAAATCAGAATTCAAAAAGGAATTGAAACACATAATCACTTAAAAATTTAACAATAAATAATGTGGTGGAAAAAAAGAATGAAATCTTTTGTTACTTATTAGTAAATTCAGCATTATTGAAACCCTACATTAAGAAAATGCAGAAGAATTTGGTTAATTTAAAAACTTACAGTATCAGAAAAATTCGGTGTCAAACATGTCGAGCAAGCGAAAACATATTTCAAACTAAAAATGTCACTAAGTATTTGTTTTTAATATTTAATAGTTTCAATAAATAGGATACTAACATTTATATAAACAGGAATTTAAACTAACCAGTAATAGATAGCCATAATTAATTTGTTAAAATAATTTTAATAGATAAAATAAGAGGTATAATTAATTTTAATCATTTTAAAAGTAAAAATTTCATTAAAAAGTACATATTTTTGATGAATAATATAAAGCACATTCAATACAATAAGTCCAATGAAACTGCAAATAGAACATTTCTCATATAATATGTTCAAAATTTTTGTAAAGAAATTTCTTATTGCATTTTTATTGAATACTTTGTATTATAATAAAACCCTACACTAAATTAGGAGCATTTAGCGTGAATTAATGGCCAATCTTAGAGAATACAAAATACGGACGAATAGCGTAGTTGATATTAATAATTCAGAAATAAACTTTTTTAGTACTGACTTCGAATTACGTAAAATAAATTTGAATTGCAAAAAATAATTTTACATTATATTAGAAAATACAAAGAATCAGAGAAAAATGTGTACTGTTGATAACTGGACAAATTTAACCGTTTGTACAAATAGCTGTCTTGAGATAGGAACTGAATTACATGAATTTATACAGAGCAATATGATGATGCTTCATCGATTGGATGCGATACATTTAGACGCATAACTCTGCACATCGTATGACAGCAATATATTGATATTCATGACATTCTTATCGTACAATGCGAGTCTCGTCATACTGTGCATGAACTAAAACTCCGCTAAAAGCCAAAAGAAACGAATAATTTAAAGCAACGTACCCTTCAAAACAGAATTTAATCTCCTATTGATTAGTATAAATAGAACTTGAACAAGCTGTATTTAACTTTGCAAGATAAAAGAAACTCCACGTTTCCATATGGAATTTTTTTAAATACTGCTTCTAATTAGAAGTAATGCAAAATGTATTTGCCATTTTGTGACTTAATGGCAGATAAAGGTGGCTCCCATTTTAGCTGAAAATGGTAGTACTTTTATTTTCTATGAAAGAACAACAGAAGAGAAAGTTAAGAAGAAACGATTATCACAATTGTTTCGTTCATTAAATTCTGGTGTTTCCTGGTCCAGATTGCGGTCGAACAGACCGTTCTAATTCATTTCAGATTCCCTGGCAGATCGCGAAGTGCAGCATTGTTTCTCAGCTGAGTCGAACAGATATCTTTTTTAATGTTGTTCCTGAGTTGCTTGTTCTCCATTTTAGAGGATTATGATACAGAGGCAGATTCACGAGGTCTGTAGAGAACAATGGGAGCAGAACTTCACAAACGTCTGAGAAAAGGAGCTTTTAAGCAAAAGTCGTGACTTTACAACGAGCACATGCTTTTTGTGAACAGCTATTCTTCTTTATCTGGAACATCGCAATAAAAGAACCGAATGACTTATAAGAAACGATTCATACAAACGATACAATACAAAATGCAGGAAAATTTTTCCAAGCACATGTACTATATATAACATTGTTAAATTCAAAATGAATTAATTTGACAAAAATCATTTAATGCTTTTTTTATCCATATTATTTATATGTCAATCCAACCTCTGCATTTATGTTATACATCACAAAGTTAAATGCAAAACATCACTTACACTCGTATTCCTACAGATTGTTTTATATTGAGACACACATGCTCAATTTATCAAGATAAGCAATTGTCACAGAACCCTGAGCCGATTGACTCGGTTTATCTTTGAGTAATATATTTATCTTAGGAGTTTTCCTAACTGGAATAGAGAGTCGGAAAAACTTGTTAGGGTAATTTATTTAAGTTGATTTAAATAGACCAGTCAGTTTTTTTTATCTGTGGATTTCGGATAGGTGGAGTCACTACATGACACCATTTCTGCTTTACATATGACATTCGAAATGTTATATTTAGCATGAAAATCACGATAATGAAGTAAACACATTGAGCAAAAGACACTTGTTGAGTAAATAAAAGGGGTCTTAACTACGTTAAGATCTCTTTTTCACTTAGAAAATAACTGCTATTCCTGCATTTAAAATTCTAAAGATTTTTAGAAATCAATTTGGACGTATGCGTAGAAATATATTGAAAGATAACGGGAAAAATATAAATTTCTGTTTTTAAGTATGATATATGAGCAATAGTAATTAGTAGCTGTAAGTATTATTTTGGAATGTATTTAATATTAGTACCAGCAAGTTCTATACACTAGTAATATAAATATCTCAACAAGTATTTAATATTATTTTTAGGAATTATTTAACCTTTCTTCTGTACAGCCGACCACCCCGCCACCACTGAACGTAACAGTATCGACAGGATTTGTTGTGGCCAACTGAGGAATAATTTAACCCTAAAAGATGATGTAATCGAATAAAACTTATTTACTCCAAAAAAGTTTCGATGCATAAATTCGATCATACTTGGTTTGAAAGCTTATGAAAAGTTTCATTTAAAAATTATATATGTCGTACAAACATATTGATGCAACTCGCAAACAAGGAAAAAAAAAAGAATCATAAATCAATTAACTAAATGCGAAATATATCTTTCAGAATATCTACAAAAATTACTTTGCTTGTGATCCATATTGAGTTTATTGAATGAATTAGAATATCTAATCCATAAAAGAATAATGTCATAAGTGAAGTCAATTTTGCTGTCATTTATAACAGTTAAAATTCTTTTTGCATTTATATGGATTTCAGCTTCAAGTGCTTTCTGGTATTTTGCTGTAGCAATCAAATTTTCCTATATAGTAAGTTGAGATTAGGAATAATTTAATGATATTTTTCAAAAATAATTTTTTCTTCGAGGTACAAACAAACAAATCATTGAAATATAGCCTGCCAGCCATGTACATTTTTAAAGCAGATTTGCATTGGAAAAAATAGTAAGTTTCAAACATGGTCATATGACATCTGAGTTAAATTTAAGTATCCAAGATATTGTGTTATCTGAAGGCAAGTATGTAAACCTTAGTTCAAATGCCAGGAGATTGCGAAGTTATTCCAGAATTCGATTAACTTTTAAATATTATCATCGGCTTAGTTTTTGAAAGCATCGATTGAAGGAGTTCATTGAAAATAAGTTTTCTACAACAGTATCAATTCATTGTTTCAGATCAATAGCATAAAAAATTAGCGTTATGAATTTTCTCTTTGATATAGCTTTGAAATTACATAATATTGACGTATTATGTTGTTGTATTATGCAGTCATAATATTTGTCACATAAGTACAGTTTACGAGAAATAATTGGATAATCATTAACGTATGTGAACAAATATTTGAGAGCAGATACATTTTACTATGTGTTATTTACAAGATTATAAAAATTTTGTTTCAAAGTATTGTTATTCCTGAAATCAAACAGATTGAGCGGGAAGTATTCTGAAACTGTGTGAGGCATTTCAATTTACACATCTAAAGCGATAAACAACTAAACTCGTCTTGTGCATATCGTTATCGAAATTCGGGAGACGGCAAAAGTCGATTTTTACGAATCATTGAATCCGTTCAGAATAAATTGCTGTTTTTTTTAAAAAAATAGCTTTCCGTTCGAATTGCAAAAAATCGATCGCTGTCTGGTAAGAGTTTAGAGAAAGAATGCCCGCTTAAGATGTGTTATGAGCAGGTTGTCCTTAAAACAGAAGGCGAATTTCAAGTTTTTCAGATTTTTTTTGTTTGAGGTTATGTAAAATCATATGTTTCACACTTCTTGTATTGATATACAGGAAGTAAAGTACCGTTTTACTGTTAAAGTTCAATTCAATTCATAAATTCGCAGATGCTGGAAAATTCATGACACGAAATCAAGCATCGGTTTGACATATTACAATCAAGAGATCTATAGAGATGTATTACCTTTTAAGATTTTATCATAAGTTTCCGAAGATGTAATTCCTTATTTTCTATTTTTTGTTTTGCATAATTGTATAATGTTTCCAATAATTCTCGAACGTCTTGCATTTAAAATATTTTACTAGAACGGATTGTCCCGTTTCTCTGTTATTTGTTAATTAATAGCTGTTCGCTCAAAAGCTAGAAAAAGTGGTGAAAAATAATATCTTTCTTTCTCGTTTCAATTTGAAAAATGTATTTAAATTTGGCTAGTTGATTTCTCTGAAAACTGTGTTCAAGCTTCTGTGCAACCTCTAACACTGACGTGTCCAGTAATTACTATGGCGTAGCCAGAATCACTCCTCACAAACACCGGCGCTACGCTCCACTGAGTTCTCCAGTTGAACAAAGAAGCGCAAAGGTTTTTCACACGACATTGAATACTCACTAGAACAATATGAAATCTCTTTCAGAAGAGCATTACCAGCAGTTGAACGTCTTTTGGAGACCAAGAAGATACCAGCGGCACGTTATCGAATTCAGAAATATGGCCGTTGACACCGTTAATGATGAGCCAGTAGTATCAGTAGATCAAAGAGGGGACTCTGAACTTAAATCGCGTAAAAGGGCAAAAACTTTTGATCAATAGAATTAGACATTGAATCTTTATGTAATAACAGATCAGACAAAGGCCATTCAAAGACCATTATCATGACACTTTGAAAAGGAGATCATATCTGGAAGAATAAATGATTTTCCGAAAATTTATACTTTACTCAATGAACGAGGTTGACAGACGAACCAATAAAATACAACATTTAAAAAAAATATTCTTCAAGTGTAAGGATGAATAAATGGATAAGAATAAAATGTACAGCTATTCATCATTTCCGAAAATAAAACGATCGACAAAACTATTTAAATGATTAGAGTCATTTAAAATTTAGTTTAAAAAATTAAGCTAAAATGTTAACAAATGGATTACATTATTCAAAATAATACCCAGAAAAGTTATCATGAAAATTAAACGACTTTTTTTAAAAAAAGGAGAATTATATAAGAATTAACTATATAATAAAAATTATAAGCTTGATAAAATTTACCTGCATCGAAGTTTGGTGAATATATATTTTGGTAGACACTGTTTACAATCTTAGTAGCTAAACACAATTTAACTTTTAATACATAAACAAAGTAAATGTATTATTTCTTTTGAATGTTAGTAATTATTAGGAAAGGGTGTGTTGTGAGGATTTCTTGAGATACTTTGTTACACTAAATACTGTTAATTTTTGAAAAATGCCAGCATAGAATCAGTGTAATTAACAATCTAATATTAAATAAAAACAGACGTTAAAATTAAAACGATAAATACCAGGGGTAGTGAATTGATTCCAAAAGTATGATTAGAAATGTATTGATATATCTTTCTTATTAAATTATCTTTTGAACTATATTTTCTTTAAACCATTCTAATTATTAAATAACCAATAAACTTTCTTGCTAAATTATTAATATACATTCCTTACTTTACAGTAAAAAGAAACTAAAATATCACGAGAAAAAAAATCACTAAGATAAAAACATTTCTTAAAAGATTATTCTATATTTATGAAATGTTCTATTAAGGAAACACAACAAATACTTGAAATTGATATAAGATGAAGCTATAGACTTTACATGACTATGATTTAAATTTCTTTATAAAAAACTAATCGATTTTAATCGAAAAATTAAAATAATTTAATTATGATTTAAATTTCTTTATGAAAAACTAATCGACTAATCGAAAAATTAAAATAATTACAATAAAATTATTCAAAAATTAGAAGACAAGGTTGAGATGTGCTTAGTACGAAAGCCGAATAACTTTAAATATAGTTTTTGGATCTCATTATGTACCAATTAATGTAAAATAATAATTAATAAAATATTACAATATATCAAGAAAGAGAGGAGCACATTCAAAACCACAAAATATGAATTATGATTTAATCAGAAATAAATTAATGCATAACCTTAAGCAGGACGACGTAATCAAGTTAAAAATTGTTTCACTCCCAGACTGGGCTAAACCGAAAACAAAGTTTTGGACTCCAAAAAGTCAGAGCAATGTATGATTAATGGAGAACTCTGAAAGGGCATATCAAAAAATAAATCTGTGTTTGGCATTAATAATTTTTCAGCTTCATAAGGGCAATATCCGAGAAAGAAATATTAGTTTTGTGCAAAAATAATTGCATTTTTCTTCACAAAATAATGCATTAATTTTTACTCCAGGAATAAATCTCGGAATTTATACACTTTCCATTACATTGATTAATAATTTGCAATTTTAAAGGTTTTTTTTTATTACATGCTCATAACACTTATCCTTATCCGAAAAAAAAACTGTATCAAGTGCGATATTATTACTTGATTATGTGACTTGCATCTATTCCTCGTAATTTTCATCATTTAAAAAGTTTTATGATAAAGCAAACGAAGAATTATTTGATGACATGGAGTTCAGGCTTCGTGCCAATAATTTTTACAAGCCACAAAAGATATGCGTGATCTTCCACTCCCATGATGAAATATGACTTCAAAATGATTTGCCAATTCAAGGCAGCTTTCTATGATTACTTTACCCAATTTGACTAGTTTTAAGCAACACAATGGAAACAATTAAAAATATCTTGTAACTCCCTAAATACCCTAAATCAAATGCAAAATCTACCTCCAGAGACTGGTAAGTTTTCAGGCTTGAACGTGCGTTCGTCATATTTCTGCAGGATTTTTTCAATTAATGTTATGACGAAAAGCATTTTTCATTGCCATTTACTTTACTGGATCCTCTCCCTTATCTGTGATATTAAAAGCATATTTAATATGCTGTATTGAATGATTTTTTGTCCTTCAATTAATTCAATTTTGCAAATGTTTGTTGATATGAAAAATGAACTTGTAATCTTTTTTTATTCTAATAACCTAACCTTATGGAAATATGAAGAGCAGAACGATTTATGATATTTATATATGTATGTTAATCTAATTAAGTTGATTACCTTCGGAATTAAATCGGCAGTAGGAAATCAAATTATATTATTCAAGTGAATTATATTATTCAGAAAGAGTTATATTGTTTATCCTCAACAAACTCTGCCTGTCTCTTTACAATCCACAACAGACGTTTCCCTCTGTGAAAAGTTAAAGTAAATAGGATTTTTTACAAGCAGTTTTAAATAGCATTGTATGTGGCATGTGACAAAAATAAGGCTTAATTATCAGATATTTAACATCAAATTAAATGATCGTAAGACATTGAATAACATTCAAAAGTTACACTTTTATTTGAGAAAACTGCTATTATTTTTGCATTAATCTAATGCCATCCAAAAGTTCAAAGAACATATCCTTCAAAATGAACTTAAACAAATGAAGTAAACTAAACACTCTTGATTTCTAGTTTTCATTCAATCTAATCATAATGAGTCTATAATTTTAATTACGCTATAGATTATTTTGTTCCGGAGAAAAGACCAATTTTTTTTGAAGTTTTATTACTCAGCTATCGGTTATGACACAATTAACACTAAACCTACCGGCGATTCATCTATCCATTGGAATTGCCATTGGAAACGGGTCATTTGACCCGCTCGTGGTAACTTTAGTGTTAAAAAGGTAGATCTTTAAAACGAAGCAAATATATTTTGAACATAAAACCACCTTCAAGGATACATATGTTATATCTCGCATTAGAAGAATTTACAGTTAAAGGGAAGTCTCAAAAAATTTAACAACATTTGTTTGAAGTCGATGAAAATGGGCATAAAACATATTCAAGATAATTTATGAATAATTTCTTTCTTTAGATAATATGACAAGAAAGGAAAATTAATTTTTGCCAATGGTATTCAGTTTCTTTAGAGTAGTTTCATGGAGAAAAATATCTCGAGGAGGAAAATAGTTCCTAAACGCTACAATCCATATGTGTAATAACTAATTATGTGGAAATATATATCTATATATACTATGATACAAGAAAAAAATTATGGAAAAACCCACAATGCATTCTACTCATACTATATCTACTACTTTTAGTAAATTTTATTAATGATTTTTATGAATAATGACATTTTTATTCTTCCATATAGTTTTAATACTTTTTAAAAATCATAAAGGAATATATATTTAAACAAAGATAAATAAGTTTGAAGTTAGGGAACACATGTTTAACAATAGAACTTCACAAGAATAAAGAAAAATGGAAACTAGAAGACACTAGAAACAATAGAAACTATAACTGAATAATAAGCGAATTCAGTGATGTAAAACCCCAAATTATCGCTCTTCTTGGAAAAGACAAAACGAACGAAAAGTGTTCACATGAAAGTAATTCAAACAAAACCAAGATAAACTAAAAGGTATTTCAGTGAAGAAAAATGGTCAAAAAGAATTGAGAAACGTGATTTGAAATAACTAATATCTGGAACTTTTGCTAAGAAAGGGGAAGGAGGGGGGATTAACAAAAGACAAACACTGACTTTTTCAGACATTAGACCTCAGCCACTTAGGAATTTTTCACCAGCCGCGTGTCGGCATCAGATAAAAATAGTCTAAGAGAAAAGTAAGAAATCCATTTGTGCGAAGGGAGTCATAGCCAGATGCACCCGTCATACGAATAACAAGAAAAACTTGTAAGCGCAGCAATTTGATGGGTGTCTTTAATGTAGCAACAGGGTGGAGGGGATTGAGGGAAGGATGAGACATCGGTGCGTGTTCCAAGTGAGTTCTTTCCTTTGAAAAGTTTACAATGTATAGGGAAGTATTGTAACGTCTGCTTTGTTATCAAGCAGACAGCTTTAAGTAGTTCGTAAATTACTTTGGGATAAAAAAAAAGGTTTAAAAAACCTAATGTGCTTTTTTATGCTGCGTTTAAAGGAATGATGCAAGATTTTTAAAGAGATTTAAGAATTACCCCGTTTAAAAATCAGTTTTGAAACGATAGGGTAATGTCTGAATTTTTAAAAATGGATTATGCTAATCAGAATATTTCATCTAATAAGGCTGAATATTTAAAAGGGGAATATTTTAATAATAAGGCCATGTTATTTAAAAACTTGCCTATGCGAATACAATAAGTGCAATTAACTTCATTGTTGAGTTGCATAAATATACGATTCTGTAAAATAATCGCCACAAATCCAAACAGATTGAGACAAATTATGGTTTAACAAGAAACGCCAACTATCTGAATTTCCACCTTTTACAAACTGAATTTTTCGCAATTAATAACGAATATAAAGGATTTTTGTTCACATCGTGAGCATGATGCTGTACAAATGTGTAAAGATGAGAAAAAAATCCCGCCCTATTCGTTATTGACTATGAAAAAAGTTGTCTTTAAAAAAAACTTGGAAAAATGGGACAGGTGATGTTGCTTATTACGTGACCACATAAACTTCTTTAAATGTGCTTCATGGTATTTCATTCTCAATAATTATAAAACAATTTTCAACGCTATATTTTCTTCTTAAATTGATAGATAAATATGACTGACTAAATATTTGTGCATTGATGCACAAAATATTAAACGGGAAAGCCCTATATTTTAAGTTATTCTTCTATTAAAAATTATACAAATATTGGATTCTGAAAGAGTAAACTAGTTTTATTCATTTTACGAAAATAGGGCATTAGTTACGAATTTGTTCAAAATAAAATTGGTGCAAAACTAATAAAATTTCTTAGTAAGCTAACTAAATTATTTTGAATATATCGTTCAGTTATTTTATAAACCCTGCGAAATAAAAGAACCTATTTTCCTAGTTTCCTCTTAAACTGTAGTATAAAAGATCAATCGCCTAAATTTTCTGAAACGAATCTTGTTTTAAGCCACAAATATCTTTATATTGAATGGCTAGAACTAAAATCAAGGAAACTAGCATTGCAGATTAGAAAAGACATGTCACAGCGTCAATTTGTTGCATTCATAGTTAACATTCGTCATATTATTGCAACTAATGTGGCTTAGATTCCTCACCTGCATAGTTACGTTAGTTATACATGCCTGAAACTCACGTGTTTTGATTCATTCTGACTATCCTGCATGTTTATAATGACTATTTCATTTAAAGCGATATCAAATAATGATCGCTTTAAAGACAAATAAAGTGTATCAGACACTTTTTATCTCAGTTCTCAAAAAAGTTGTAGCTATGTTTATTTACTCTTAAACAAGGGACCTCTATTCCATGAGGAACGGTTTCTCAAAAGCGTTACCTAAGAAGTTGTTAGTAGTTTATGTGCGCAACGAAGAAGCTTGTTTGCATTCTTCTAGTTGAGATGGATTATGCGAATCACCAACGGCTGTACATCGAGGGATAACTGTTTCGCTTCAATAATAATACTCTCTCTAGATGCAGCCTACTGAGTAACAACTCAGTGATAAAACTCGGGTATTATTTGCCGTACATGTACATGCATAATAATGAGTTTCTAGGGTACATACTCGAAACAAACATTGCTGTTCAATAGGCTACAAAATATGAAACTGCGTTAGTCTATTGCTAATATAATTTGTCAATTTAAAAGAAGTTTTATTTTAACGATTAACATAATAGGTGAAGTTGAAATATAAGATTATTTTAGAATTCATTCAGATTTTATAAACAATGAAATTCTCCATTCCTTTTATAAACTCAGTTTTCATTTATTACGCCTTTAAATGGAGTAAAATGAAAGATCGAGGACGTAAAAAATTATATATAAGTTGCATTTGAAAAGTTTTCAATATTTGTAAGCTATTAGAGTTAAATTATCTTGGAGAGTGATTTCATTCAGATTTGAGAAACAACTTTAATTATTTAATGTTCATTAAAAATTAATCATTTTAATTGTTTTTAAATGCTTTTAACTTGAATTGAATTTTAGTTATTAAATGAGATGTTTGCTTTTTTTATCATTAATTCTTCGTCGTGGCAAATGTTTAGCGATGTAAACTGTAATAAATTCGATAAGCTGAAAAGTAAACAAATTATAGCTGTACGGGGCAAAATTCATCTTAAAATCTTATAATTTTCAGATACATTTCCTAGAGAAGTGCATTCTATTTAATTAACATTTTCAAATAAAGAATAATTGAAAAATATTTAAGGATATCATCATAGTACGGGGTTCAATGATGGATTTATAAATATGCAGTTACGAAAAGAAAAATGACTTGGTAAAACTAGGTATAAAGCAATTAGTCATAAATAAAATCTATTTCTGATTTTCTTTATGTCTAATCACCACGTTAGACACTGAAAAGTTTAAACCAGTCAAACATTGAAAAGAGATTTATTAAGTTGTGCAATCGAAAAATTCAACTTTCACACTAAAATTAAAGAAAGCATTTCCATTCTAAATGGTTCGACATTTTACAATTTGCATAGCATTTTGAAAATAACAGTAAAGATGACACACAATTTTCTTCATTCGTTATATCAACATAAAAATTGTAAAAAGCATCCATATTCAATAACTCGAAGTTATAAAATTGATTTTTACTTTTTTTTTTGTTAAACGAATTAATGAAATAAAAATTTATTTATTAGAAGGATCATCATATGCATACATTATTATAATCTACTTTCACTGAAAATTCATAATAATCATTCGTAATGTTTAGTACATGCTCTTAGTTCTTATTTTCTACAAAATTTTGTCCCAACCGAATGTTTGCAACAAATCATTACTTTTTGAATGATAGTATTTTTGATTCAATACCTGATCATCCATTATAAATATAAATCATAATGCTCAGTTTCTAACTACTTAAGGTTTTCCAGCTGTAAGTGCTTTTATATTAATATTTAAGTATTAAAAACTTTCAAGATATCTTAAATTTAATTATTTGAAATAAATTAAATAGTTAAGCCGTCCTTTCGAATTAGTTTATACTAAAGTTTTATTTAATTAAGTAGTTAATTAACTCGAATTAATAAAAGTTTTAAAACAGTAAATATCTATACCAAAGGGGATATCGTAAATGTTCGCTTAGTCACCAATGTCTGGTGGATTCGCAGCATCTTTTAATCTCTAATGATTGCAGTCAAAATATCCTAATATAATCCTTTTAATGTAAATTTATTAAAATTTGCTCAACAGCAATTTAGAAATAAAAGTTTTTCTTCTTAGACTAATTTATTCTTCATTTCTATATTTACATCACAATCTTGGGATAGTAGCTTTATATCTGTAATAAAAACAGAGTTTATGAATTCATTTCGAAGCCCTGGTTCAAAACACAATCTATATAGTATTTCCAACAAACCTTGAACAGATAATTTTTTTAGGAAATTTCACGAGACTTTTCAAAATACGAATTTTTCAATTGTTTTCAGTACTAGAGACAAAAGATGAAATTTTGCGCCTGGAACGGGGTGGATTTAACCTTGAATGAGCTCCTTTCATTATTTGATTCAAGAACTGGCGAAGCGTAAAAGAATGGAGACTGGCCGGCGCATCCAGTTTTTCGGTCCAATGGCCACTAGCCATCCTTTGGATCCCTTATCAGAAGACGAACGGGATCTCGAACTATGACCGAAGCCTCAGGAGCTGCAATTAAAGATCTCCATGTTCAACGAAGCAAGACACACCGGGAATGTGATAAAATCCAGGATCACTTTGTCATTAGGAATAAATCGGCTGCTACAGGTAAAGTTCAGCAGGCCTCTCTCAATGTATGAAGAAAGAAGGAGTAATAGGTAACATGACTAAACAAGTTCAAGTCTAATTGTTTAGTTGAAAATGGATTCTTCACCGACTGCCAATTTCAAAATTTCATTTCAAACATTGAAATTCATCAGAATTTTTTTATTTTTAAAACAGAAACTTCAAAACTGCAGCTCACGTAGAATATATTTCAGGTTCAGACAAAATTAAAGAATGTGACAAAAATTTCGGTGAAAAATTCATAACTGTAATTGATAAATTTGAGCATCTTAATGAACTCGGAACAAATATTTTTTCATTTTCGTCTCGAAGTACAAGAAATGATAATAGAGAAAAGAAGTCACGGGTTCAGAAAAATTATTAATTTTGTCATTATAGGTGCTATTTTTTGTATTGTTATTATGAAGTAAATTCTCACGCCAGTTAAGAATATTTTTACGATGCATTTTTCAAATCTAAAATTGCTTATACATTTCATGATGTCCTTGCAATTTGTTAAACTTGCTCTAAGTATTTCATCATAAAAACACGATTGTGCTCAACCATTCCTGTTCATATATGCAAAACATTCGAGGTTGATTTATTTAATTAAAAAATTAAAATTCTTCATTTTAAAAAACTTAATGAAACACTGAAATATGGTATACGATGCTAATATCTCTTATTAAAACGTATTTTGAAAAATCTTTGTTCGCCTATTTCGAGTATATTCAGTTACAAATCGGTACTCTCATGTTTAATCAAAAGATACGTTAGTTTCTTTATAGACATTTCTTTACAGACATTTTTAGAAGCTTGTAATTTCTAGGAAATAACTTAATTATGCTTCAGATATATCAGAAGTCGGTAGGAAATAAGCACTTTTATACTTAAAAAAGTTAAACGCTAAGCATTTAAATAATTCTACTAGAGAAAGCTTGTTTATTTTTAAGTTAATCGAGAAGAACGTCATGAGAAAGTTAATAAAAAAATGATTAAAATGTTTGTGAAAACTGCACGAGCCAAAAGCCAAATGTACTCTTTTAGCGAAGACAGGTTTCAGGTTTCATTTCAAGACAGGTTTTTAAACTAGTAAAATACTCTCTGAATAGATTGCAATTTCATGGAAAAAATATCTTCCAATTAATAATAAGGAAAACTTAACTCGAAGCGAATGGCCTTGTGTAATAATAACCGCAAGACATGATTGGAGACTCAGCAAAATTGCAAGAAAATATAACGGACTTGATCGAAACAAATTAAAGCTGCTTGCTCAAGATTTATTGGGAAGATTAATGATAACACTGCGAGGAATAATCTCTATGAAGTGAGAGATCTTTTTGTTTCAGAGAAAAAAGTTGAAACCAGTTTTGAAATCTCTGTAGAAGGAAAATGTCAGCATTTACGTAAAATTAGAAAGACGACATCAGATGAAGAGAAATTATACTTCTAATTTAACTGCATTTTCCCCTTTTAATTTTTATCTCACTGACTTAAATACAAAACATTTAAGCTTGTAGATGAAAGGCAATGTTGGTGCCAGCCGTGGTTAATGGAAAACGTTTTTTGACAAACCCGAATTGAATCATTCATTGTCAAACTGATACTCATGTAATACAATTTTGGAATTGAATATCATCAAAGAGGAAAAAACCGTAAACACGCGAGACCTTTATTCAAGTTTGCAGCTTATTAAAGCAATTTTAAGGAAGATAAATCATAACGGAGATAGTTAAACACTTTTTACGTTTTAATTTCAATAACCATACATCGTAAATCCTCCCAATCAGATTCGAAGCTTCCGAAAGTTTGAAGATTTTGATTGGAAATCTCTTAACTATTTCTAAGGAGATGCAAAATCAAACTATCTTAAAACTCTCCTTAAAAGATAATTTTATAAATCTCTGAAAACAACATTACGAAAACTGCTTACTTTGCCATGCAGCAATGGTTATAGATTACATAGAAAACATGCATATATTATAGTAACTATGATATACTTTTTCTCACTTTTTGAAAGAATTTTAAATATGCAGAATCAATCTACTGAATCACTATGTTCAAGAAAAAAAAATTAATGAAATCTATTTGTTAGATTCACATACAACATTCACATTACATACACATTGATATTTACTTAGTGATTAATTTGAAACGGATTTCGTAATTATAAACAGAGGTCGGATCAAGAATGTGATGCCAAGATTAGAGCCTTTCTCACCAGAATTGAACCCAATATAAATATGCGGGCAGCAGGAACTCAAATGCAAATCAAACACCAACATGAAGATGCAATATATACGACAAATTTTAATGTAATCGGTTCTTAAAAGATGCCATTCTCCGAAACGCACCAAAGTTTGAGTTATCCCTACACACAATGCATTTCCGTACAAATGTTTGTTTTTCAAATATTTCAATAATTTATTATTAAATATGCAACTTATCATTAAACAAGAAAGTTGTCTGATAAATTAAATATGAGGTTTTAACAGAGTTATTTATTAAATTATTTAATTTCAAAAATTTATTTTTCGGCATTACAGGTACGGTATAAGTTTCCATACAGAAGGGGTTTTTTTCACTTTTCACATAGCTAAACAAGTTTAAGAAGAGGGTAATGAATTAAACTATACGGATAACCTGATCACGTTGGTTATAATTAAATTTAACAAAAAACTTGGAAATAAACAAAATAAAATTTATTACCTATTTAGCTTTGTCACATGCTGCTATAGAAAACTTTATTCAAATATATTTTTTAAATATATTTTAATATATTTTTCAAATATATTTTAAACATCCGAAGTATTACAGATAAACAGAGATTAGTTGATGAAGGATAAATACGGATAAAAACCCAAAAGCACTGTTCTCACCTCTTAAAGGGAATCTTACAAATTGATTTCCAAGAAAACGTTTACTTTTTCAATATAGGAAATTTATGGTCAAACTTCTTTTTTTCTGCGCAGAGTTCCAAAATCCGGTTTAAAGATGAGTATTTACGTGACTGAGTAATAATAAAAAGTCAATTTTGGTGCAATGCATTTTTCTGAACAGCCTTTTTCTTCAACAATAAACATGTGAAAATATTGGCCAAGAATTTTCCCAGGCACATCGTTTCGGAGACCAACACCCGCAGATATGAACTACGACAATATTTAAAAAATTTCAAACGTGTTTAACCGAGCGAGACTAAGATCTCTACTCACGCTACTGAGTCATCTGTGTGCCGAGACAACATACTATGCATTCGAGATATATTTTGTAACATCAGATGGACCCTTATGTTGCGTGCTAGCGGGAAAAAAATCTTCAATTAATGAAAAAGCATGGATGATGCAGAGAAATGCATTCGAGTGGGAAATCCTTCTCTCTACAATAAAACGATCTGAAAGGAAAAGGTTTTGCTGGAATAAGGAGGAAGGTTCACTGATTTTAATTAGATAATAGAAGTAGACCGTCGATTCTAAGTGATGAGGAAACATCCAATCAGAGCGTAGGATGGGGGGATGTATCCGACGCATGACAGATTTTCTTCGAAAGAAAACGATACTCTAATTAGATTTCCGCATTTCACTTCATGCATTTAACGAGTAATTTTTTTTTACAAACGTAACAAAAAAGATGATAAATTGGGGTATACAACATACACAAGCTTTCAATCAGGTCTGATGTCTTTTAGACGAGGTGTTCATTCATTATGAAGGTGAAAGAGTGCAAATATAATTGTTTAATAATTTGATGAAGAGAGAAGCAGTTACTTTAGCAAGATTGGTCTGTTGTCTGATTTAATGGCCCAAGAGCCAGGTTAACAAGAAGAAAAAAATTGTAGTTAGTTTATAACTATGCACTAGGCAGAATTTCTCATTTATATACACCATGTGGTACTTTTTGTTTTTTAACTTCTTGGAGCTGTGCTGATAATTAAATACGTCTTTGGATTTTTTAAATTCAAAATCACAATTTAAGTGCCAATAGTGCATAAGAGTCTCATTTGATAGACAATTTGGGATTTTGAATTATCATTTTTACGTGCACACTGATGGACAGAGACTAATAGAAAGTCAACTATTTGATATATTTGATATGAAATTTGGTTAAAATTTATAAATCTAGTAATAAAACTATATGCTGAATTTCTTCTATCATGTTCTTGGCTGTTTTTTAGTTATTGTACTTATAGGAATATGAATAAAGTGAGAGATTGCCATTAAACGAATTTGGACCAATATTTAATGTAAATCGATCGTTTGGGGATGAAAAGTGAACCATACATTTTATCCTTCAGTCTTAAGCTTCATGTTTCCCTTACAGACCTGGCAGACAGAGAGAAAACCTCGAGCGTTTTTCTCCCTTTAATTCGGAAAAGTTTAAAAAATTCATTCTGATCTCAAGGTCAAATTTTTTGATAATCACAGTAACTTTTTCTGTATGTTTCTTAAACCTAAAAATAAAAAAATTACTTAAAGCATCGTTTCATTTTTCTTTTTTTTCAAGCAACTTAATACATGCCCGATTATGGAGTGCATCCTTAAGAAATGAAAAAGTTAAACAGTAGCTTTTCGTAAGTTTCTAATGACTCTGTGGAAGAGACATGCAAGTAAAGCGGCAATTCCATGATAACAATGAAGATAAAACACTTTCATTTCAAGATGATGTTCAAGGTGCGATAAACTGGGTTTTCCAAACACTATTCACCTCATATAATTATTAATGTGACAATCATTGTATTGTATAATAGCAGTTTCTAATGCTGTTGTAGGAACAAGACCATTACTATAATGATTGTTTGACACTACTTCAAGAGAACAGAATCGAATGGATTCAATAAAACAAGGAGAGCTGGTTTCAAAACTCAATTCAATAATTAATAATTTTAACTGTCAAACAACACCTTTCTCAAGAGCGTATTCCCTTATTCTAACATGAATAATCAATTACATAATTAATAGCAATTTGATGAATTAAAATGTCAAACCATCAAACGTATGAAAAATTTAGCGTGAATATTTTGGAGTCTTATAGCAATTTAAATAGTAGCTTTGAAAAGCTTGGCATCTTGCAAAATGTACGTCCTAATCATGTCACAGACATTAACAATTATCGGATTTAATGATGATTTTTGAGTAACGCATATTTTTAAATAAATATTTCGAATGACATATTATCTCTATAGCATATCTCGCCATGCTCACATAAAAATACAATTAATGCTCATTTAATGTAAGCATAATGATCAAAAAAGTACATTCATTGTTATTAGAAATTAAACAAAACCGCGTAATGGTTAATAAATATTTTTAATCTTTATTAAACGATTGCATATATTAGTGTTCTTTTATAAAAGAGTAAAGAGTACATCCATTTTTGTACATTAATGCATCTTTTAATATCAATCATTTAATCCGCTCGTTTAAAGCCGTCATCTACCGGAAAAAGCAAGATGGGTAAAATGACATCATATCAAATCAAACTGTTGTTGAAAACGAAAGAAAACCTCTCTTCACATCCAAAAATAATTAGATAAGTATCTCCTAGATGATAAAACAGCATACTTCCAAAGCATCTGCAGGATCAGGTTTTCAAGGTATTCTACATGTGTTTCAGCTACCAGCATGAATTAATCATGTTGAAATTGATGAAGATAATTTGGTTTGTTATGGCATTGATTGAACATGTTAGTCATTATTTAAGGTTATCGGAAAAATTAATTACGCACAACAAAATTATACGAACAAAAACAATTATTGAAAAGTAGGCCAATTTTTTAATGTACTTTATGTTTAGATATTGAAATTATTATTTATCTGTTTCTCGAAAAGAATCTAGAAATTCTTCGTAATTATGATATGCAATCATAGGAATTCCTAAATATTTTAGCTATTTTCTTCCATGAAAAATAGTGGTATTTATGAAATAATTTTAGTCATTAAGAATAACTTGCAATTCATAAAAATAAAGAAAATTGCAATTTATTAGAAAAGTAAAGTAATACTATTTGGGGAAAAGGGGATAATTTATAAAAACTTAAAACTGAGTCTGATCCACAGAACCCAAGTTGCGCCACCCCGCTATACGATTTCATGCCAAAAAAAGTCAGTGCCTTTATTACTATGTATAAATTTCGACGCGGTCCTCTTTTTTTGTGTGTGGTTATTTTATAAAAGATTATTTAAGTTGTACCCACGAAATGAAATTAAAAATGATATGCGCAATCGTGCCGCCTATTTACGAAAATAAAATGTTCCAATACTGTTTATGATTTTCAGACAAGAATTTTAGTTACACCTTAGAACTCAAATGAGGACAGAATTACCTTTCATTAATTCACTATGCCTAAATTAATTTCACAAAAAAATCTCAATTCAATTTTACGTATTGCTTGATCAAATATCGCATGTTCATTTATTCCCTCGATTTAAAAATCGGCAATATTTAAATCATTTCTTTAAATTATTATTTAATTTTTTAATTGTTATTTTCTATTAAAGATGCAATTAATCCTATTCATAAATATTTTAAAGTAACAGGTGTCCCGAATTCAATGGGCAATCCTGGTGTGTGGCTTGAAATAAAATGGCCCAAATTTCTGCGTTTCTTGTTCAGTATTTAATTTCAAACTTTTAAAAAATTAATATCTCCATAAATACCAAAATTGACCAAAATCGTTTCTGAATATTCCTTCCTTTTAGCTTACATGATACGTACGAAGAAAATGAAGTAATTAGCAACTATTATTTAAACTGATTTTTAGATGACAGTTAGCAGGTATTACTTAGTACAATTCCTTAACAATTCCGTATTGTAATTCTTTAAAATAATTTCAACTTTGCACTAATTCGCTGCTAATAACATACATATTTAAACAGCTAAACGCCCTCTTTTAAACGAAGAATTACTTTTTCGATTTGCTGCCATTCTTTTTGGTGCAAAATGACTTGAGTACCAGAAATTAAACTGAGAAAATAGGATTACCTTATTTTCTACTTTTGTGTTGCTTCAAAAAACACATTTTTATTTTACTGCAACGAGTACAAATTTCTCAAAATGTGGCATTAGTTAAAATAGCGGCTCTGATGCTAATAAAACACAATCCAAACCGATTAGCAAGCAGATTCTTCAATAAATTGCTGCTTAACAATTCCGTCTTTGGATCTACGAGCTTGCAATTAAGTAATCAGACAAGCCACAAATGTTGTAGTATACGCTTAAGCTACAACGAAAAGAAGAAGAAAAAGATAGAAAAAAAGTTAGAGAAAAAAAAAAGACGTCGATTAGCTTTCCAACAATGGGACTCCTAAAACTCATCTGTATCTCCCAGCTATTTAGAAGCGAAGTCGTTGAACTGAAGTAAAAGGTCAGAGGCCAAATGGGATGACAGATTCGTTTTTTTCCTACCTGGTTATATTTCGTTTATAGTTCCATAGTTCGGAGAATAATGCTTTAATTTATGACTTTTCCAGAATATTTATTTATCGCATTTT
>JAOUZG010050771.1:1678946-1726732 GCA_026289955.1 Argiope argentata
CACATGTTGATGAAATCGTGTTGCACAGTTCCTAGATAACCTGAGAATAATTTTTTCCGATATCATCTTCCAATAACATGAATGTTTTTTCTTGAATGCTCATTCAATTTTAACCTTATTGTTGAATTTTTTTAAAGAATATTTAGCCGATGAAGCACCCTAGAGACATTGCAGTGCAGGGGAAAATTTCTATTTCCATTATGTAAGAATAGGATGAAAACTTTTATTTACAAGGTGCCGCAACAAGCATAAAGAACACATTTAAAAAATAGCTCTGTACTATGTAAGCTCTGCTTAGTAACCTGAAGACTACATTTAAATTACCAGGTCGGTACAGGAAACGGATTCTCAGGAGGATTTAAATCTTCGGATACACGATTGTTCACTTTCTGAGCCAAAAGCCAAAATTTGAATTTTTTATTCAATACAATTTTCCAATTATTTGAATTAATTTAATTATTTGAACACTCTTTACAGTTTATAAGCGAAATTGATGTATTGCTATTATAAACTGTATGAAATGGTGGGGAAGTAATTTCTATGAGCATTACCGCAATAAAAGGCTTAAAATTGCTCTATGAAGTTACTTATTGGCTTGTGGTTTAATCCATGTTTATATCTATTAATATTACTCCAATTTGCTCTCTTTCGTTGATATTTTGTTGAAAGAGAAATTTCGAAATGCGATTCAAAAGCCCTAATTTTGCTTGATTTTCAGAGGTCGAAAGTGATAAATCATCTCATTTCGTCCTAACCTGAATTTGAAACTTTTGATGCGTCAATATACAGTTATTTGTAAAAGCCTCCTTCAATTTTTTTTCAAAAAAAAGTCAAAATAATCAAGAAATTAAATTCAATTTTAAATGGATGTAGTCATGAAATTTCTCAAAATGAATTGTCATTTGAATAATTTGTTACTGAATGTGTATGTGACAACTTTCCTAATTTATCGAGAAGCTCTTTATTGTTAAGAGGTATTTTTCTTTTTTATTTTTTTCATTAAAGTACATCTGATAATGAATAATATATAAAATCATACTGAAAAAATCAGTCAGCAAAAAATAGTTTAATGTTTAGTAAAAAATTTTCATTGATTTTGCTTTTGGAATAGAATATTTCATTTAAAACTAAACGATCTTACAATAATTACACAAAATTTTGTTGATTTTTTTAGGAATAAGCCATTTAATAAATCATATTTAATACGCAAGATTTATTAATATCAAATATGATATTGAAGTAATAGATAAATTAATATAGATTTTTACTTATAATAATCATTAATAAATCTCAATAAAAAAGGATTTTACCTCCAGTGATTTCTTATTCATAAAAGCCAAAATTGACCATGAATTTATTGAATTATATAAACTAGATCAAAACCTTTAATCTTTATTACAGTAAAACGGACTACAAATGATCTACTGAGATAATTTAAAACCATTTATTTGATTTCTGAGGCTTAAAGATTGTTTTATATTATGGGTAATAAAAAGGTCAAATTCGTGACGTGTGTTCTATCAGTTCATTTCAGAGTTATGAACAGAAGAAAAAGGCCCTAAACAAAGATTAAAATACACGTCTTAAAAAATAGTTCCTGAAGATAAATAAATGCTATTGAGTTCAAAAGACTAATGGAAGCAAACAACCTTTTAATTCTGAAACCAAAACATGAAAAAGCAGACTTCCGACTCGGTGGAAGAGACCCGAGACATGGCTCAGTGATTGCTTAAACAATAGTTAGGGGGAAAAAAGCAAGCGTGTATCAACGCAATCATTAGGCTGCTGATAACCCTGATCATATAATATAATATAGAGGTTGCCTAAGACTCAATTTAAAGATCTTATAACCTTGATGCACACATCAGTACCCGGACATTAGTCTTGAACGCTTCAACGCCTATTCGTTTGTTCAACAAAGGTCAGTTCGGCAACCAAGCACAACGTCAAACTACACTGTATATATACTTCTGCAGTGCTGATATGTAAATGATCCAACTGCATCGTTGCAAACCAACAATAGTCTGCGACGATTTTTTTTTTAACTTCACAACTGACGATCTTCGTGCCATCGTTAACGGAGCAAGTCACATCTACTGAAGAAATTCATTGTTTTTACACTTGCAACGAGAACTTTTAAGAGCTTAACTTCACTGCTTCTCGGAAAGTATATATTTCGGAAGTCGTATCTTCATTGACATCTGTAAAGTCAATTAACACTCGAAGGTAATATTTATTTCAAGTACCATCTTTGAAACAATACATGTAGCCTTAATTGAAACTTTGTGAAGAATATTACCCCTTCCAAAATATCTGCATTGCCTGAAGATGTGATAAGGTATTGACTGTCTTGTTAGGCTTAGGCTATAAGATTACGGCAATCCGTTTTCGTAATTCATACGCCACACATTAGATCAAACTTAGACATAGAATTTTAATCATCTGGATGCACTAAATTTCAAAAATTGATTTAAAAAATAATGGGTGGCAAAATGGACAACTAGAAATTGTCCATTAAATCCCTTTGATAAATGATGTAACTACTGAAATGAAAACTCTAGAAAGGAAATATGAAAAATCGAGTAGAAATTTTGTGTTGCTGTTTATAAAAAAATATATCGCTATCTGATTAATTTTTTATTTACTTATGTAATCCACGAATTCCTTCATTTTATTTTTAATTTCCGAAAACTTTTTCGAATATTCTGAAAGACAGAAAAAAAATTCTTAATACTATCGCTGTCCTTATTAGAGAAAACATTCTTAACTGCTCCAGATAAAAAAAAATTAGATGAAAATTTGAAAATAGAAAAATTATACCACCACATAATCAAACAGAGGGGGGGGATGTATAGAACTGTGGTCTTTAAACATAGCATAAATTGAGCACTTTCATCTTGTTTGAATTCCCTTTGGACATCAGTCTATAACAATTTTCTTCAATTAAGAAAATATTTAAATGAGGAAAAAAATGTGCCAAAAGCAAAATTTAATTTTCTTGCTTGCATCTTAAAAAACAGTTTAGCAAGGAATGAAAAGATAAAAAAAAGGGATTCTACGGTTTGATGAGATCTCGGGGAAAAAAAGGGCGGCAAAAGAAAAGAAATCGAGGAAAACTGAGTGCTCCAAATTAAAAGTCCATTTTACAAACCAGAAAATGAACAAATAAAAAGAATTTCTAGGAAGTATTTAAATCGTTCGAAGATCTAAATGAGAGCACAGCACAAATAAATAAAACATTACTGCAGCTTCCAATTTTTTGTTGTTGTTGTATGAAATATTTCACAAATATCTCAGCAACGATATTGGATTTATTTTATATTATGATGGAGAATCAAAAGAAGGAACATTAAATTCAAAATATCCTTTTAACTAATCCATAGTATAAAAATGAATTATGAAACAAACAAATGCATTTTTTGTATTATGATACATCAGAATTCGAGCACTGTCACAAATAAAAATAGAAGTCTTTAAAAGCGTGTGTATTAAAATGGTAAAATTATAATTTTAACCAAAAATATAGACATAAAAAACAAAATAATGAAACAGCGTAGGTATCGATTGTGATACCAATAAATGTGATTAAAATTTATTTTTAAATAATCTTAGTTTTTAATTAATGTTTTGGGATTTGTAATGTTCTTTGAGTATTAATTCTTCTATAGTTTAAAGAAAAACTTTAACATCTTCATAATATTTCAAAGTAACTTAGGACTCTTTTCCGTTTCAGTTTTTTATAATTTTGTTTAAAGAAGTGAAATAAATGGTTTAACGGTTAGGGCATGGTTGTTCTACTGTGTACTACCTGTGTTGCGTGAATGTGCCCCGTTGTAAAAAGGAGCTGTGCAATCAAATGTGTGATATAGCTAAGTCGGTCCTCTACCTATTTCTAGACGCTCTGGTCCTTGTGACTAACTGAGGCTGCAATCTTTCCCTATTTAGTCATGGGCCTGGTCTAGCACTGTTGGTCAATGGGGGCATGCAACAACAACAACAACTACTACTACTACTTTAACGCTTTAATATTTAGCCTTAACTCAAAAACTGCATCCAGTACAAATTTCCTATTCTACTGAAAATATTTGAATAGTAATTGAATAAAATAGAATTAT
Organism: Argiope argentata; assembly: GCA_026289955.1. Classification (NCBI taxonomy): domain Eukaryota; kingdom Metazoa; phylum Arthropoda; class Arachnida; order Araneae; family Araneidae; genus Argiope; species Argiope argentata. Next base: position 1,683,062 of record JAOUZG010050771.1, read on the forward strand.
AAATTTAATACACGTAATGATCTAGGTAATAATTTTGGAAATATTTTCGCTAAAATAATATAAATATAATTTAAAGTCTTTCAGTATTTTTAATTTTTGGAAAAAGAGCTTTTAAGACACAAATGGAAATAAATCGATAATTCCTGTATATATCTTATTCTGGGATAGTAAATGTTATAGATTTCAATAATTTGAGTGTTTCATCAATACTTTTAAAACAAGACTAAGTTAATTCATTCTATAGTTAGTAAGATAAGAAAATATCGTTCCTGTCTTATATAAGTTTTGAAACAAGCAAGTTTAAATCTATTGATAAAGATTGATAAAATTGTCAACATCGTCAAGATTCCATTCCGAATAAATTATTTTCCCACTAACTTCTGGAAAATGTCTGAAATGGTGTTTACTAGACAGTTATTTTTATCCATAATACAGAAATATAACTAATTTGATTTGTTAGATAAACAACACATTTTGAGGTCCCATGAGAACAATCAAAGGACGGGTCATGAAATTTTGAACTGATGTAAATCACGGAAATGATAAGAGCTGAATTCCCATACTCAAAATCCCCAGTCGCCAATGGCACGCAAGCAGATATAACGTGCATCGAGATCTCATACACGATGGATCTTGAATGGAATAGGGTTTCGAGCTCACCGTCCTCTTTTACCGAGATTTATTAAGCCAGCGTAGTCCTCATGATTACAAAAAATGAATGAATAAACCTTTTGAATAATGAAATCAAAAATTATCGCTCTAAGGCCTTTTTTGCGATTAGTCAAGAAAGATCAACAATTTGTATAATTTATTAGATACTTTGTTAACATTATTTTAGAATAAAAATAACAATATTTCCCCCTTATATACCATTTATATAAATTAAAATGTTTAGCAATATAAAAATGTTAATAGAAATGAATCAATGATTTTATTAAAAAATACTTTTCTTACCTGAATCAATCTATTGACAATTGGACGTTCATTGGCTTTGAGAAGGTTAGCAAATCTGGTTCAAGTAAGTACCTAAAAGAGATGTATACTTATATAAATATTAATTTCATATTTAAAATAATTGCATGCAGTGTAATACAGTTTTCAAATATTCTCCCAAAATACCCGATAAGCAACTGGCAGAAATCGTGTTTTCGTTTCAGAGTCGGATGAAATTCTCCCTATATTATGAAAATTAAACTAATGTTGTTTTTTCTTACACTTCAGAGAAAAAAAGTGCTGGAAGCTATTTGTTTTGATAGAAAATATATCTATGTCAAAATAACTTCTAAACAAATATAGCACATAATTCCTAAAAAATGTCAGCCATTTATTTGTCAGAAAAAGAATTAATTTTAGTTAAAACGATCGATTGAATTTCTATATAACATAGAAATATCCAGAAAATACTTATCTTTACAACGATTGTTCGAACCATTACTAAGTTCTTATTAGAACTTCAATAAAGACTACGAAAAAAATATTCATGTGAAATTATTATTTAAGAATGAATTATCTCTAAGCTATTTTAATTATTAGGGGTAAATATTTTTTAAAATTTATATTAATGTATGCCGTCTGCACCATCGGGTCTGGTCCCTCTGTAGAGTTTCGTAAGTCAATATTGAATGTAAGGAAAACCTGCTTAAATTTCTTTTTTTAGTATTTTTTTAATACAATTTCGTCATTCAGATGGCTGACATGAACTAAAGAAGCCCCATTGAAATTTATTGATTCACTATTTGAAACTACATTTCTTTTATTTTTCAATGATGATGAAATTTAATTTTAAATCACGTAATCATTTTTCTGCTCAAAAAGAAAACGCATGAAGTGAATATTTGATAACCACTGTTCATACAAGAGAAAATTCTTGGTTTAGATTATATACCCAAAACATTGATTCCCGATAAGCTTATGCATCAGAAAAAAATTAGTTAAAATTGATCAGTTTTTAAATATATCAAAACTCGTCAAATAAATAAATGCACCACAAAACTATTCTTATTTACACAGAATTTATGCAATAAAAATGTATTTGGTTCATTATAAGAAATTTAATTTTGATACTGGAAAATAAAATATAGCGCTGAACTTTTTACAATACAATTTAAATCTGAAATTGTCCGAAAATAGTCCCAGTTATTCTCTAATGGATTCCAAGGTTTTGGGGATTTAAAATGCGTCTATTGATTAGAAACTGCATTGGTCCTGCAACCCTTTATGGATTTCTGGTAATTTTACGGCAAAATTACAACTGAATTTTTTATCGGAAAACATTATTGATGCACGAAAAGGTTACCAAATATGTCTGTTTCTAAAGCCTTTATTTTTACAATAATAAAATGAACGCAAAACAACTCATGCACATTTCGCAATCTTGAAGATCTTTTTAACTGTTATCTTGGAATTGTTAGAGAAACCCAAAAGAGTTCTTAACTTACTTTAAGCTATTCTTAAAAGTTTCAAAACAAACAAAGCTGAGAAAGCTTAAATAATCCGATGAATAAACATAACAATAAATAGAACCGAAATGTTTTCAAATCTCATCTCATGAGGCGCAAAATAATAACATAACCATTGAGTTAATATAAATCAATTGGAAAATCATCATAATTTGAATATTATTCTTCTGCATAACCCTCCCCCCCCCAAAAAAAAATTTTTTTCAGTCAAAATTCTGATAATATTGTGAAAAAATTACGGCAAATCTGTTCTGACAGTCAAATATTCACAGTATATGATTTAAATTTAACATTCCTTGTTTAATTAAAATTTATCAATTACTAAGCTTTGTTTTAAGATTTTTTGAAAAAAAATACAATTAGTCTTTTTTGAAAACAAAAGATAAATGTTCAAAAAATGTCGCCATATTTCCATCAAATATTAATTGTTTTTTAAAAACAATTTATGCGAGTTTAAAGAATATTATTATTTTGCAAAACAATATTTAAATAACACGATTACCGTATAAAGCGCTGCTTTTTTTTGCATTATTTAGACATTTCTTTTTATTATTGCTCGCTTCTGCCAGTCAATTTTTGTTGAAATACAAAATGCATTTTAATTACATAAATTTCTAAGTTTCGATACAATATGTCTGAATTAATCACGTTAAAAGTTATTAGAATTTTTAAATTAAAAATTCTTAGTAATATGAAAAAAGCAAGGGTTTAGAAAAAATAAAGTTAATCGGAACCTGTCTATTTTATCCCCAACGTTTCAAAATCTGTTTTGGAATCCATTCAATGATTTCACATTTAATCCGTGGAAAACAAGAATGGATTAAAATGCATCTTTCTTAACACAAGCGCATCAAAGGATTTTCTCTAAATATGAGTGACATCCATTTTTTTTTCTAAAATACTATAAATACCATATTTTATCTTCAGAATTATTTCAATCTTTTAATTCTTTTGGAATTCAAATCAAAGCGATGCGGTTGAATGGTCAACGGGTCAAGCGAAACCTTTCTATAGAGAACGCTTATTCCATTTTCAAAAGAAAAAAAAAGAGACAGCTAGCAAGTTTTTAAAGTCGAATAATGTTTTTGCTTTCTCTTTTGAGCTGATATGAATTAGCTCGATGACCTAAAAACATTAATAAGAGAGAAGAAAGCATCGAAACTTCGTTTCCTTTTTTTTTATTTCTTTGATTTTTACTAGATGAGATTGGTATGTATTAGCTTCAAGACATAGTTAACAGTGTTTGCGGAAATAGACTTATAATTGCAATATTGCTACTGAAAAAGAAAAGCTACAAATCTGTCACGGAAAAAAGAATAAAAGAACTGGTAACTGCCTAGTTGCAAGGAAGAAAAAGAATGGAGTGAAAACCGTTTCATGAATTTTTCACTAGCTTTACCTACATTTCCTACATTTAAAGAATTGAGAAATAGAAAAAAATAAGGCTAAGAATTGAATTTGAGCAGCATTCAGAAAGTAATCATTTGCTAAAGTGTTGAATCAATGTTCCATGTCAAATCGATGAAATAAATGTGAAGGTAAATGAAAGATTCTACTTGTTTGAGAAAAGGTTCATTAACTTTTTTATATGCTTTAACCCCTTATTAGTCGCAATATCTAATAGAAACTCGCTTAATGTGCATCTATTAGCTGTTTTGAACGCATTACAGTCTGCATTTTTACTACACAAAATTCAATTACATAGAAGTTACTATATTAAAGATAAAATTTCCAAAATCGAATGAGCATAGCACAGAATAAAATTTACATCCCGCTATGTACATTACGACCAATGATGGAGGAAAATTATCGCGATTAATGTGAAGTGTAAAAAGTTATCAGTAATAATCAATAAACTACCATTTTCAATATTTTGCTTTTTATCTGGTATATTTTTTTCATTTAAGTTAAAATAATTCAGTACAGAGCTACAAATTATTAACTAATCAAGAAATATAGAAAAAATATCAGGATTATGTCATTTGAATAACTATTAATATGATTTACCATTACATATCAAACCATTGCACATCCCCACAAAACTACTCTTAATTTGATTCAATACCTTACGAATAGACAAATTATAAAACCTTTCTCAGTGTTAGAATCGGTAGAAAACATGGTATTGGGTAATAAGAAATAATATATATCCATATCTTATAAAATTTATTTTAATAATAAAAAATATCAAAAAACAGCATCGACGATCGATAACAGTATATTTTCTGCAAACAATCATAATGCTTTGATATTTTAAAATTTGTCAAAAATTCAAATAGTTGCTGACTCATTTTTAAAAATATTAGCATAATAATATTACTTTTGAAAAAGCTTAACATTCTTTCATAACATACCATTTCTAATCTTCTCGTTATTGAGGAGAGTAGAAAAAAAGTGGAGTGACTGCTTCAGTTCACGTTAATAAATACACTTCCGTAATGAAGATCCAGTGCTTTCCATCCCTCATTATTTTCCATAATGCACTAGTATAATTACGTAGAATGTAGATAAATTCAAAATTAAACGATGCAATCATCAATTAACTTACTCGATAGTTGCATAATTGCTATAAAAATACGCATTTTTAATGATCATCTGGTTTCAAAGGCTTCTAATTAAAAAAATGTTCCAAAAAATCAGTTAGACTTTTTACTGCATATATTAAAATTTCTAAAAATAACGGTGTTATAAATGAAACTTCTTAAAACGTGGTTTTTTAAATATAATTAGTATAATGCCTGCATTTTTTTTCATTTAGTCCCCGATTGAGCAGCAAAAGATGAACCAACCTATTTTTTTTTAACAAAAACTATTTTCGTAATACAATTTTACAAAAAAGTAGAAAAATAAAAAAACTGATCAAAAATAAATTAAGAGAAAATTAGCTACTAAGTTAAAATGAAAAAAATAGGCCGTAAAAAAGATTTTTTTGTAGAAATTCATTTTTGAAAGCTTTGTTGAACAAAACGGATATTAAGAATGAACTATAGCAGTAAAACATCAAATATCGTCACACCATGTGTTAAACTTGACACATATATTCAAAATCTTGATTGAAAATCGTTGAAATTTTATTTGTTAACTTATTTGTGAAAAAACGGGAGAAGGAAATTTAATTATTAAATCTAGAACAAGAATTTTTAAAATCGGAAATTCCTATTCTGGTTTTAAAAAACGTAAAATATTCGACTTTAATTATCTATTTTCTGGTCTTACGACACGTGAGAACAATTTTCATGATTATTTTTCACTAAACTGGCAAACAAGTCAGAAGCTATTTGTCATCATCTGGGTACGTGACGGCGGGCTAGAGCAGGTGAGTTTCTTCCTCACCATCAGTATGGCAGCGAAATAACGGTATTATTTGGACTAGCCCAAAAGATGTTGAGAAACCAGCCACGTGATTTGACAACAGCTGACCATCCAAGGCCATAACCATTTCGCTGCAAGAGGAGATATCTAGGAAGAGGAAAAACATTTTGCCACGCATTGGCAACTCAGTTGTCGGAGTCATTAACTTCTGAATTGCGAAAAACCACTAAAGATAACGGGAAAGAAAGAATCAGATAAACTGATTTCCCATTAACCAATTTTGGCTTTACAAAAACACAAATGACCCTCCTGGAAAACAATCAATTTTAAATTAAAGCAACTCGTTTAAAAATAAACTGGTTAATTGAAGTTAACGATCTGTCTTATGACTGACTTTTGTGAAAGAAACGTTCAACCTCACAGCCACAGAATATAACAATTTCGGCCTTACGTCATACAAAAGTCAGCAGTATTTTATTTTATTTATTTGGTTTCGACTAGCAGTCACGAGGAATATATATTTGCTTCTGTATAAAACCAATGCCATTTTTAGGTAAAGGTAATTCATTGCGTCATAAGGTAAATTTTGGATAATATTTCTGAAATTCATATTCATTTCCGGACACTTAACTAAAAAGTTTATACCGTCGAAGTCAGCAAAGATCGAAATGATTACACATTTACGTATCAACACAAATACATATTTTATTTGAATTTCAGTTTGTTATTTCGTTTAGAGTCCAAGAACTTTAAAGAATATTAGTAAATTTGATTAAGTTAATTTTAAAAAGATATAAGATGCCAATATTTTTGGGCTCAGATTAGTAACATTTATTCTAACGTTGCACGTTCCTCTTATAGAATTAAAAGAATACAGTTTTTTTCTCACCAAAATTCTATCAAATTATTCATTCCGCACGTCTAATCTAGTCATGAGAATTTAAGCGTCAAGATCACTGACAGAAGGTATGCAAAATTCTAAAATTATATAATAAAAAGAAAATTGCTTGACTTTTTAAAATTATATTATATAATATATATATATATATATATATATATATATATATATATATATATATATGCACGCGCGCGCGTATGTTTTGTTTTACGTTTATTTTCTATTCCTGACACATATCTTCACGTATTAATTCAATAACTTTAAAAAATGTGCCAGATTACAGGTATATTATTTGTTTGTATATACTCTAAATTTAGTTTCTTCGTTTAATATCTCGCGTAACCGAAAACCCGACGATTAAATTGGGGAAAAAGTGAAAATATTTCAGTTAATGCGGAAAAAAAAGGGATTTTGTAATTGCTTTCTCACTCTGCATATTTAGGTAGCGAAACAAATGACATATTTTGGTTTCATGTAAGGAATTTCAATTTTTTCTTTCAACGGAAACAAATATCTCTAACAAAATGTGGTTTCTTATTTATGTTGTGAAGCAAAATAATGAAAGAAAATCAATTAATATTTCAATTAAAATTGTTCTATTGCTCAAAAAGGGAAAGCAAACAATCAGTGAAATTAAAAAGGGAAATTAAATTCATTTACCCACACCTATAATTATTCCACATAGGGCTATTTCGACTAAAGGAAAGGAGCCATCCGATTTTACTAAAAATAGTTTAAAACAAATAGATTAAAAATATCGAAACGAATTTTCACATATTACATAATGAAATTAAATTAAATGAGCTCGGAGATGAAAAAGAACAATTCTTCAATAAAAATTTGATGACCGAGTTTAAAATTCCATTTATTTCAGATATTAACCCGCATTTCGTCTGGCAAATGCGCATTACGGCATGCGTGAGCGATAATAATTGCAATTAAAGTTACGCAAAGTAATATTGGTAGAGGTTCCTAGGTGAATCGGAAACCAGTGTAACCCAAGCATAGTAGCAAAAAGGCAATGAACTGAAACCCGACTTGTGGGCGAATCAGGAAGAGTTCAGAATTTATCTGAAGATCCACTCGACGTGCGATGGCTGCGCTAGAACAACAGAAACTTGTTCGATTGGTCCGGAACCGTTAAACCATACTGATCTTTCAACTACTGTAGGTGGTAAAAATAGTCGCTTCGGGAATTGAATGAAATAAAACAAGGACGTTTGTTTTCTGAGTTATGCTAATTCTGCATCTGATTTCCGGAACAAACTCGTGCCGGCTTTTCCTTTTGCATTTTATAGTCGCATTAGAAAAATAAACTGTTAATCGAAATTCGCACTATTTCGTTTTCTAAAGTAATGTTAACTGTTTAAAAACAGTAAAACACTAAAATCCGTAGGAAAATAAAGAGTGAAATATGAAATTCCTTACCTGGACCCGAATTTTTTTAATTGACACAATTCTATAATCCTGCTGAAATAGCAATTCGAGCCTAATTCTGCACCTTTTAATTTCTGAATTGAAGGTTTCGTGCAACAAAATGAGACCAGTTGAAACCAACAGTAGAATTCTTCTTTCGGTTTACCGATATGCTTTATTTGTGTCGTGTAGAGTAGAGTAATAATAATTAAAAAAAAACGTAATTAAATGTTTTACTTTCTACAGACTGAATCTAACGTTTGATAGATATCTACAATTCTGATGGCAAATCAGATGCTATCGTATCTACTTCGCTGAGTCTTACATTTATCGCGTTCAGATACACCCGAATATACAATCGAACAAAGGGCCTGGCCCTTTATTATATTTTATTCGAAATTTGATACAAATCTACAATTTAGTTGTTAAAACCATAAATCATATTTTATCCCTGTAGTTTTGTGATTTTTTAGTTACCATGTTTAGTCAGCAAATGGAAGAGCAGACAGATTACTTTGGTTAGAATTTATTCAAAATGTAGAGGAAATCTGCAAATTTTGTGTAGAGATCAAACTTTATTGGTGTCTTTTTTTTCTAATATCGTATATACAGACGTAATTCCAAAAAATGTTTTTATGGGACTAAAAGGTCAAAACAAGCAAATTCAGCAAACTGTTGTATAGCTTTCTCTTTCTATATTTCTATAGTAGAAAGTATGGAATATCAAACGGAAGCACATGATAACAAGGATTCTAAAGGGAAATAGGATTCTTGATAATTTTTCTACCACTAATATCTTAATTATTTTAATTTTATGTTAGAAAATAACTATTGTATTGATTTCCTTTTCTGAACAAACGATCAGTTAATTTGAAAGAATTTAATTCACAAAAGTTTAAATAACATTAGAGATAAACTATCATTGATACAGTGATTAAGAACAATATGTCTTGAATATATGCTGTAATTTATATGGTTTATAAATTATTTGCCATCAATCTAAAGTTTAATGAGACTGCCAAAAACCATACTAACATAAGAAGTTTACATTTACAGTTGAAGATTTTTCTAACATTCAAAGGATTACAGCTAATATTAGGTTGGGTAGAAATGGACATTTTGTTTTGCAATTTATTTATGCAACTATTATTTTCAAAAATTCCATATGGAAAGAAAATAACGGAAAGAAATCCATTATTTTCTCGGTAGACGACTAAAATAATAATGGATTTCTTTTTCTCCAACCTAATATAAGAAAAGAAAATTAATCAAAAAAAATTATTTTTGAAAAGTCAGAAAATGTTGATTAAAAGATTACACTTTCCAAGAATTTACACTCCAGTAAAACATTTTCGTATTTTAATTTTTTTTGTACATAAAGTACTTATTATATTTCACTTAAAAACATTAAAATTACAAAACAAAGTCTCCATTTCTCTTTGCACTTTACCACCCTGGAACAGTTTGATTTGTAGGGTTAAAAACAACTATCTTTTCAAAAATATTAGGTGAATATTTCTTTTTTTTTTTAGAATTTCTGTTAAACTATAGTAATGAATCTAAAGGAAAAATGGAGCTGAGGCGGTTTTCTTAAGATCTTCACTCGCGTTTCCTGAATGTCAGATAATGACCTTGATTATAGAGATAAGAATGTAAAAATAAGCGATATAATGAATCAAAGAATACCATTCTTTTGCAAGAGATCATGAGGAAATCTTAGTTACATGGCTGATTTCGAAAATTCTCAAGTTAATTATTATAAATGATATTACATCAAGTGTTTTTTCTGATTTCAAAAAATATTTTTTAAGTGTAGCTAAGATGAATTTCATTTCATTTCCCCTCAGGTACTGAATTTAAAAAATTAAATCATCGTTATAATTACTCTTTATTTCATTAGAAACGTGAGAGTAAACTTTAAAAAATTTGTCTTGAATTTCTTAAAATCTAAACGAGCAAATTTAAAATCGAAAAGACTAAATTAAACTTCAAAAATTTAGAAGAAATAATACAAGTTAATAAATAAAAGGCCAATTGAATTAAAAGCTAGAGAAGCAAATGAAAGAACATACGCCATACAGAACTAATTTTTTTAGTATAGACAAACATTGAATTATAATTTTTTAAAGCAAAAATTTGTTAACTCTGTTTAACCAGTCATGTAAAAATAATTTCAAATGCTGCTCTTTAGAATGCAATCACTAAATAAAAATGGTGCGGTCTGTGAAAATTTTTATTTTTGAAGCGAACTAGTCCTTCAAGTATAGCAAAAAAAAAAAACATTAATACCCCCTCATAAACTCCTTCACTGGCCATTTTTAGGACCAAAAACTAGTTTTCAAAATATCAAGTGCAAGGAATCGATTTGGAAGAAGAAAAAAAGATGAACTCAGCAGAATCTATAAACAAAATCCGAAAAGCTTCGAAAATTAATTTTGGTCTCTTATAATTTGCGGTTCAAAATAACCGAATACTTTAAATTATACATGCCCGCATATGTTTTTATGCTGAATTGTAAGTTTTTTAATAATGAAAATGCCGCCATAAACAAAGGAAATTGAAATGAAGAGAGAATTCATGAAAATAAATGAATCACAGAATGAAACAGGTGCGGTGTTATTTGCAGAAGCGAGTTGTTTATTAAATTTTTTTCTAAATAGAAAAAAAAATCCGGAAAATGATTAATTTTTCTTAGAAACTATTAATTAATTTTATTATGAATTATAGAAAAACACAATGAAATGAAAAGAAAATCAGAAAAATACAATGTTCACTTGCTTCAAAATTTTAAAATTTCAAAGATGAACCATTGGAAAGTTTTTGTTCCAAATATAAAATAAAAATAATAATTGATAGAAAAAGGAAAGCAAAAAATAAATAAATGAAAATTAAAAAAAATTTTATGGCTGTTGAATCAGAATCCATGTTCTGAGTGATCTTAAATATAAATTTTTAATTTAGTGCAGTGTTTTTTACAAACGAAAACTTTTTAAATCCATGGTTCTTTTGATCCAAATGTCAAATTCATTCGATAAAAGTCATTGATATAAAATAATCTTAAATTGTTACAAATTGAAAATTTTAAAGGCAACAAATTTTCAGGGAAAGATCTGTTATGCCAAATATTTGCTTTTTAAGCAACTGTTTGTCTTGAATAATCCTCATATGTTAAATTATTATAAAATAAAGTATATAACTCATCATTAGGGTTATTTATAAGAAGGCAATTTCATGCAATGGTTAGGATCTGGATGACAAAATGAGGTTGATAATAGATGTAGTATTTATAGACGATTTTGGGTTAGGATAAGAATGAAACTTCAAAACTTTTAATCACTAAGGCGACAAGATAATAAAAATATAGCTCAAATTGCCTTGCATATGCGAAATATGTTCAATTTTGACTAAAGGGATCACCCTTCAATATTCTCTATTTAAAGAAAAATATCGTACTTAGGTCTCAAAAACTAAGTTTGAAAAGTCGATACACCTTTCACTACAATTAAAAATATACTTACTTTTTTCAATTCTAATCTTTTTATCATTACAGATTGACTTTTTAGAGAAATTATCATAGAAATTCTGAAAATGCTATTCAATTCTAAAGTACATTTGAAAATTAGATCAACGATAAATACAAATTAATGCGCGTTTTTACAATATATATAAAAAGCACCAATAATGAGGTATTCACCAACTTGTTTAAAATATACAGGTGCTGTATCAGCAAGCATTCAATACTTTGCAAAGACAAATTTATGAATTAAAATTTCAAAAATTATAGTGAAACAAAAGAAAATAAAAACGGAAGAGAAACCACAGCTTGCCTTAACTATAAACAAACAAAATATAATTTTCAAGGATCTTTCCAACAATGCACAATACGCATGGTATTAGATTTCTCAAATAAAAATGGATGTATTTAGATATTCAAATTGGAATTGTTTACCATAATCTAGCATTCCAGGAAAATAGGAAAAAATTCTTTTCATGAAGGAATGTTTGAATGTCAGTGGGAACAATAAAGAATGTTTTAACTTTCAAACACGTGACACCTTTATTTGGATTCTGATATTTGAGGAAAGATTCTTGGACAAAGAAATAGAAATTTATATATCGTTATTAATGCATTTTTTAAAAAGATTTATAAACACGAAAATAAGCTATATATTCTAAGATAAAGTCCTTCTCTTTCCATCAGTAATACAAAAACGACGTTCTCCATCTTACAATAATCCTATCAATTTTTATATCAGCTCATCAGGTTACTTACACGTATCTTGTTGCACTGTAGCATTCCTTACATCACGATTCATGTTATTTTCCTGCATGTACAACACACTCCCAGATGATTCGATATGAATTCCGCATACACAAATCAAATCGTGAAAATGGCAAGACTTGGATTCAAGCCATCCGCTTCGGTCACAGAATTATTCAAAGGGGGATAAAAATTAGAATATCTCCATTCAAAACATTGATAAAATAATTCATTAGTTATAAGAAGGTCCAATTTCGGTGACTTGGATTTCAGAGCATGGAGACATAAATGACTACTTACAATGCATTGTTGTTAGAAATCATGTTCCTGATCAAATAATTTTATGATGACTTGCGAAACATTTCCTGTGTAATAATTTAAGTATTGAAATCCATACCAGCACCATACCACACCCTTGTTTTCGCAATGCAGTCCTATAAATAAAGGTAATTTCCTTCGATCATTTCCAATTATAATCTTTCACGACTTTAATTTACCAGCCCACGGAATTTTTTAATCAATGGTCAGAAATTCCTAATTAAGGTAGAATGAAATTTGACTTCATTAATATTTTCATGGATTGTAAAAAAGAAAACAAAAAAATGTCAGTTCAATGAAGTTTTAAATACAATGAAAGATATTGGAGAAGGTGTAAAACAAAACAAAAAGGCAGTTAATTTTTCAAAGTGTGTGAAGTTTTATGAAAACCAAATCAAATTTGCATAATCGAGGATCAAATTAATTTCCACGAATACTAAGGAAGAAAAAAAAACGACTTCATTAAGATAATTTAGCCCTTTGCTCTCCGAAAAATAATTAGATGTAAAATTATTCATCTAATACAAAGATTTGTTTATTGCTATGAAGAATAAAAATACATAATTTTTTAAGTCGAATTTCTTTTTAAAATTAATCTACTTCTCTTAACTATTATGTAGGCGTTTTTAACAATAAAATTTTAAAAATAAATAAATAAAACGTCAAAATGATGCAAAATCTTGAATGGTGAGTCAGAGGCACCATAGAAGTGCAAATGGTTAAGATGTAAAATTCTTGAACCTTGTTTAAATGCCTTCAAAAACAGTTACTTTGATAATGATTTTTAAATAGTTTGTATTTAATACTCATCATTACTTTGCAGATATAAAGAAGTGCAGTTTTTTCGAATGGAATTTTATTCATAAAAACTATTTATGGAATAAAAGGCATAAGGGGGAAGTTAAATATTTAAGTGGAAGAAACTCTATAGTAACGAGTTCTGTAAAAGAGTAAACCCCTCATTTGCCAATTGGATATAAGTTACAAAATCTGAATATTTAAGGAGAAAAATTGAATTTTTAAAGATTTCCTTGAGAATCAATGTGTCGTCGAATAATATAATTTCGCTATATTTCAGATAACTGTCTAAATGAAGAACACATTGTACAACTACTTTGCTTCCGGTAAGCGCATTAACTGAGAAATATGTAAATTTCTTGTTTTCCTGAAATATGTGAATTATGTCCGCATGAAAAAATTTCTTTCGTTATTTTCACATTCGCTAATGACTATGACGGCAATAACCTATTCAATCTAGATAAAAAGAAAATACGCAGCCTTTCGGAAGGCAGAAAAAAAGTCGACGGTCATGGTTATACCCATTGTTATTTGTCAATTGGATAATTTTTTTCCCGCTTGGTTCCGCCTTCTGATAGTTGACATCTAAATAACTTTTTGCAAACAAGGTATTGTCTTTTGAACTTTCACCAGTCTCTTCCAAAATGAAAGCCATGAATCAACCGCATTGGGGGAAAAACATTAAAGATGAAGGACTTATGTTAAAATGCATTATACAGCCATTTTTTTAATAAACCACAGTCAGGTTTCCTCATCCGATGGATTGATTTTATAATTGAATGAGAAAGAATTAGGTCAAGTTTCATTATCCAAAATTGAAAATGTTTAGTTCCAGAATAAACAATTTAAAGAGAGATGATCGTGAGAATCGTTTTTAAAAAATGTCTATTCTGCAATTCTAAAAAAATCTATTGAAACTAGCTAAGAGGTAAAATAATTCTTCTGACCATAGCAATCCGAGTTCGAAAGGATCCAATCAAATTCTGAATCCACCGAAGAACCACCGTTTAAGCGGCTCTAGTAAGGTTCAATCCGTCAAGATCAAACGGTCTCTCGTTAGAGCGGCGCGGAGAGGACTGCCATTTGAATACGACTTCAAATTCTGAAGTTCGTCCCTCGGGTTGCTTGAAAACTGCATACAAATGTAAAAGACCTAATTGCAAATAAGTGGGATTTTTCAATATCTCGCTTTCTTAACTGTCAAATCGTTTAAGTTTTCACTTAGATCTATTGGAAAATAAAGCATAAATTATTGACAAGGGATTTTTCGACTAAAAGAGCCCGTTATTTTCTTTCAAAAACAAAAATGCACGAACAAATGCATCAGAATTATTTTAAATTTCGCGTACTTTTGCATACATTTAAACCTATTTTTTAACCATATTACCTGTATTTTAAAGCTTGTTATCATTGGTTATCTGAAAAATGCCCTTAAATGTTAATTTTTGCTGCAGTTTTTAAAAGCAAATTCAAATTCTTTAAGATTTTTTACTTATTTTTCGCAAGAAAGAAATAGCTAGCAGCGATAAATTCATTGAATCTCATTTAAATATTCCATTAATAAGTGTTTGTCTTATGTTTTAAAAACTTCCTTGCATTTGTTTAGTAAAACTGTTAGAAGTTTAAAATTTTTAGTTTGTTCTGAATTTTCTTTATTACAATTTAGATTCACGTTTTAGAAACTTTAACATAGCTTAAAAATTAAAATGATTTTTTAATATGATATTTATTTTAAGTTTATCAAGTAGGATTAAAGCCACCATTCACTCCGTAGTAGGTTTTGATACTTTTATAGCACAAAATTATCTAGTAACACATACCTTTAAAAGTTTTCAGCAAGATATATTTAATAAAGATGGACCAGAAACGCTGAATTATTTCTAAAAATACAAAATTAAGCGAAATTATACATATTAAGAGACTTAATCTTTTAGATTTGGAAACTAAACGTCTTATATTATATATTATGTTCTTGTAAAATTTTTGCCTTATACCTAGAAATCTATTATTAGTTTAAATTACTTAAATGGTTTTATTTCTTTTAAAATTATTAGTCTTATTTACAATTTTTGAATGCAAAATTTTAGGAATTTAATATACTTGACTCTCTAAATCGAACCTTTAAAATATGTTTTAATTC
Source organism: Argiope argentata (assembly GCA_026289955.1). Lineage (NCBI taxonomy): Eukaryota > Metazoa > Arthropoda > Arachnida > Araneae > Araneidae > Argiope > Argiope argentata. Next base: position 1,698,664 of record JAOUZG010050771.1, read on the forward strand.
CTTTAACAGAGAATATGCTGGCAGAATAAAAGCACATCGTGATTGGCTTATTATTCAAGGACAGATGGATAATAAAAAAAAGAATTTCAAAAATAGTAGTGAAAACAGAATTTTCTACGACAAAGCGCAAAGCACAACAGTACTGAGAAAAAAAGTACAAACGCTATTTGATGTAAAAGCTGAAATAAGCAATCATCTGGAACAAATGAATCTATTTCACATCAATTTTAGAAGATAGGAACAGCAGGAAATGATTTCAGTTTAAAAACGCCCTTCAGAACGAAATAAGTTAATAAACTGTGGTCAACTGCATTGGTATTTATTTTCAGCAAAAATATTTTGAACAAGCAAAAATCCAATTAACGGCGTCACATGCGACTGGACTACATTCTAGAACGTCAGAATATCAGCAAATTAATTATCATGCACTTTGAAAATCCACCAGACCGCAAAGAATCAGTTGCTTTAAAAGCAGAAAAAAAAGATTAGGGGGTCTTACTAGATTACATCTGTTAAGAAATTAAATTGATATCATTGGTTTTTATTTCATTCTAAATGCGGTTCAAAAAATTTCAGAAAAATCCACAAATACGACGAACTGAATTGATAAAAGAGAACCGAACTATTAAGGATATAATGAGAGAAAAATAAATTTTCCTGTTTGTTAAAAAAAAAACTGGTCAGAAAATTGGAAAGATCTTAGATAATTGCTAACGTTCTATGCACGAATCAACGGATAATAGTTCTGAAATATAATGATTTGTATAAACGTTTGATGTTGTAAATAAATTTGGTATATCAAAGGTGATTGTGATTCCTCGTGTTGTAAAAAACTGATTATTCATGTTGTTAAATATCTTGTGTATGCTGGATGAAAATTACGCCTACGATAAACAAATGTTAGGCAACTGTTTATAAAAACCAACTACAAATTGAAAAATACTGAACATTTATCACAAAATCAATATTGTGGAAAATTTATTTGAATAATAATAATTTTAAAGATAATGAGAGAAAAATAAAAACTTGTAAACAGATTTTAAATGAAAACATCATTTATAATGGTTCTCAAATCCACAACATAAAAATGAAACCAGAGCGTACCTTATCTTAAATCTTCTTAAATGAATAATCTAAAATTTTTTCGCTAAATTTCCAAAATAAATAGAAAGATGAAAATTCTTAATAAATGTTTCCTTATAAGTTCTACTTTTTTAGAAATATTTAAATATAACGAGACAGACTCCATTTTTACTATGATTCATGATTTAATATTAGTTATATATTTTAATGATGTAAGAATATTTCTTTAAATACCGTTTACTAAAGAGATCTTGCAAGCAACCATATTGCTTGTTGGTTCAATATTGCTCAGTATTTGTGAAAACATTTTAAAATAGTCTATTGAGTAATTTGGATTCCCACTGGTAACAAGAAAAATGACGCTTCAGTTTTATTTTACCGATTAAATATGATTAGTCTAATCGATATGATTGGATTAATACTCAAAGGTTTAATTAGCATAAAATATATAGAAAATTGGCCGCTTTTCTTCTTAAAAACCAGTTTTTATTGTGCCATAAAACTGATTTTTGCAGAATATATATTATTATAGCTTTATTTACTTGTAGGATTATTATATGTAATACTTGGTTTATAATTTTTCCAAGTATTAGCCGTAATTTCAGTATCATTGGGCAGTTTTTGAATTTGCCCCTAAAATGTACATTTTTTTAGGCTTTAAGATTTTTGAAAATATGGAGATTTCTGGGGATGGCAGCAGATTGTATGAACAAAATTGCTGCAATTTTCGCAATCTTCTATCGCAATTAATGAAGAATGCTTTTCACATTTTGTCGATCAATATACAGTCAAACCTGTTTTTATGCTGCAGATAGGGGCCCGCATTAAAGGAACCGCACAGAAAAATATTCAAAAGCTTCATAAATAGCTATAATAATAAAAAAAAATTATACCGTATAAGAGAGGGATGTTTTTTCGGTGGAGAGAGACCGCATGAAAATTAAGTCTCACTTAGAAAATGTGTCAAAGATTACGACAAGCGAGAAAGTGCTCTCTGAACAAAATAAATAAGTAAATTTCACATGGAAATATTTTTTTTAATTTCTCATTCCTGTTTTAAACAAAGAATTTTTCAAGATTTATATAATTTAATACTACTCGTCGTAGTCCAAAACGCGAATGTTTTTGTGATAGTCTAGTTCAAAATCTTTTCATCACTTAAGGATATTAGAGCTGATTTATTTTTGGAGTATATTGTTTATTTTATATTGGATTTGGTTGACGCAGTAGGCACATTCATTGGGTAACATGCACTTTGTGTACACTGACAGAAAATATCAGAACGGTGTTATAATCCCACTATCGAAGACAATCATAAATAATGTAATAAATAAAGGACCGCAGAAAGACAGATTTGAACTATTCTATATAATTTGAAATTTTTCTATGAAATTAGGAAATATATTAAATAAGCAGATAAATGACGTTGCTTAAACCAATGTTATTAAAACAACCTCAAGAAACGGGCAGCTTTGTCATTGCTGACGAAATAAATGAGTGTGAACAGCACTAATTTGTTTCCTGATCTCGCAGCATTAAAACAAAAACGAGGAAAAGATTCATTCAGAAACCTCGATAGTAAAAAATATATTTCGAAAGAGGAAGATCCTTATGAATTTAAAATAATAAAAATAATACAAAAAAGTTGCTATCTTTTGAATACGGACATTATCACAGTTAATCTACAACATATTTCGAGGTTTCATTTAAATATACTTCACTTCCTAGAATCTGTAGTCTCAGAAGGAACTTAAACTCAAAAGAAATGATAAATTTGAGTTACGAAAGTGTTCCGACAGAAGGACATTAAAGGAATAAATTTTGCAAGAATTTAGAGAATTTTATACATTTGGAGTTCATTAAATTATGGAAAATGTTGACACATTTAAAGAGGGAAATCTTTCACAAAAGAAATTGAATGCGTGAGATCCAAGAAAGATGACACTTCATCGACTTTCCAATCGCCTGTACTACATTCCATACCACTACAAAATTTTGGTATATGCCATTAATGTATCCACTTCAATTTCACCAAACCGAAATCAATATTTGTGTGCACTTTATTAAAAATTCAACACCAACTTTTTTTGTTTGGTAAAGTTTTAAAAGTAAGCCATCTCCAAGAAATTTACAATTTATTAGGAATTTATATTAATTTATTTTAATGGTTTTTTTTCCCATTCCCATATTAGAGAAGAAATGACAAAGTATAGATTAAATTATTGAAATTAAAATACTAAAATTTAGTTTCATAATTTTCATTAAAATATGATTTTATTTTCTACTTCATAAAAATCAATTTTAAAATCTAGGCAGGCATATTGATCATGTAATTTTTAATAAACGTATGAATGCTTATTTAATCACACTTTCTAGGATTTGGTCAACAACATTTAAAAATTAGTCACATTTTTAATATTTACATAAAACTGAATACGAATTAATTAGCCAAATTAATATAGGCAGATTATATATTGGCAAAAGAAAAAAGTAATATATATTTTTAGCAAATAATATTTATACATTCTTTGTAAATTAAATTTACATGGCTACTATTCAAAATTCTCTCAATTTTTATTAAAATTATAATTTAAGTTACATTTTTTTCTTGCATGAAAACATCTTATTAAAAGAAAATCAATGCTACTGTAAACCATATAATTAATATCAATTTGATTCTAACATTCACCTAGAAAAAAAATGTTTCAAATCAATAATAAAAACATAAATAATTGATGTCCTTACTTTGATCAAGAAGAATTGGTTTTAATTTAAATCGATTGAATTATAAAGAACTGAAGCCTTTTAGTTAATTTGAGTTTGCATAATTTCGCTTACTATTTGATGTTTAATACTGTTTTGTTAATTATTTTAACTACTCAATATCCTTCTTATAATAATTTATGTTCACCAGGAGAAAGCATTTATTTTGCCATTTATATCAAAGTTATTAAAAAATCAAGATTGGGCCGCATTTTACCCTTAATCATTATGTCCTAAAATATATGGAAAAAAACACTTTTTAAAAGAAATTGTTCCATAAGACTTTAGAAGGAAAGAACTGTTTATTCAAGACAATTACATCATTTGCTATTTTTAATAGCATGTCAAATCCATTACTATTTATGGTGTAAAGGGAGAATGAAAATGTAGTTAAATGAGTTAATATATACTTATGAAAAATTGGTATTCTTCAAATATCCAACAATGGCATTTTTACCCCTAATCTTGAAATGAAAATTTTCTGATAAACATCATTTGGGATGCCTATAAATTATAAAAATTTTCATAATGTTTTATAGTAATAAACTAGGTTAATTCAAAATTTTACCCATAAATGGCAACATTCTTTCCACCAATGCCACATGAACAGCTTTAAAAATGTAGATATCCCAATTTAATCGAAAAATATTCCCTTTGTTTCAGGAAAATCGTAATATTCTAAACGTCATTTCAGTTCATTTGCAATTTGGCCGATATAAGTAAATTTTGATGAGAAAGAAGAAAAAAATCAAATGCCTTGCAAAAATACATGTTATAAGCAATGAGGAATGAGCAAACTCATTTACAATGCAATAACGCAGAAAATTTGACATATTAAACGGCTGGCGAAAATAAAATGCTTAATGCTTAATTTTTTTGTTCTTTGCAATGAAATACAGCATAAAATATATATTTATTTTCGAACATGATTGATTCAAATTTTCTTCAGATTTGAACATTCCTTTTTCTCATGATAATCCATCCTATCTAAAGTTTAGAAACTGAGAAAATAAAACAAAACACGACAGGGGGAATAAAGAGATATCACGTGACTATGTCCAGAATCTTCTATACACATGCACAAAAGGAGCATTTTTTTTCAAGAAATTATATATGTACATTGACATTTTAAAACAATGGAGCAACTTCCAGCGATGAACTACTGATGATAATTTCCAGTTTCCAGACTTGTTTAGTTAGGGGGATGGAATCAGACATGATAGATGATGAAACGTTTCGGGGTGACTGCATCCAACATCCGCTGAATACCCCATATTCCACGGAAACAAGTAACGGTTAAAATTCAAGTTTAAGTAGGTTTCTCGTGACGTAAGCATTCATTTAGGTGTTAAATCCCCGCGAGCAAAGTTAATATTGATTCATACAACCTGGAGTGAAACGAGACTGTCCAGTCCTAAACACATTAGACCTTCATGACCACCGGTTTATTCGGTGAACAAAAAACCAGTCCGATTTTTACGAATCTTTTTTCAACCCGTTCCGGATGGTTTGGAAATTGAAGTTTTCTTTTCATTCCAATGCATTTTTTGAGCCGATTTCGAAGCCTTTTTAAAATGCTTTTGGAATTGGGAAAAACATCGGGCAGGTATTAAAATTTTGAAAGGAAAAAAGAAAAATGGACACATATGACATTTGATTACCAAAGAGTTTCTGTGGATAATACTTTTATTTATCGAAACTCGTAGCTCGGAGGAATAACAAGTAATTACCGATATCTCTTTTTTTTTCGCATTTTGAATGCCCCAGCCATGCCACTTTACGAAGGCAATGTTTGAAAAAGTGAGCGAAGGAAACAGGTAATAATAGTATAAAATTATGTGATAAAAAATTTCAAAATAAGTATACATTAGGATAAAAAAAGGAAAAATAGAGCTTTTAATAAATGTTTGGAAATGGTAAAACCTTTTCATGGATGTTTACATTGCTTTGGCTCACAAATGGAACTAAATCGAGTATTCGGAAGAAATTTTTTGTTGTAACCTTCAGTAAATATACCAGATATAACTTACGAAAAAATTAAATAATCAACAATAATTCTTATAAGCAACTGTTTACCAAATTTAATTATTTGGATTACTTTCAAGGGAAAAAAAGTTAATTCCTCATATATACATGTTTGTATTTTATTTAAATTTTTAGCTGAAAATATTTTTCGGCATTCATAAAATCTACGTAAACTAAATATACTTGAAAAATAAAGAGTTCAAAAAACTCTGAATTCTTCACCATACTTTTGGTTTTATATGCAACTAATTCTCATTTTGGCGCTTGAAATAAACACAAAAATAACACTTTGTTTTCATTCTTTATGATGATTTGACATAATGAAATGCCCCCTTTTCTGTTCAAAAGAGTATGGCAAAATTCTATCTTCTAATAAGTGAAGACTGCGATTCAACTCACTACGAAAAATGCATGAGAAACCGTTTTGTAGTTAAAATTTGGAATTTTTATATCGACATTAAAATTGCAAAAAAAGTATGACATTTTAGCATATAAAATAAATATAAGTAACAAAAAATACCAATTTATGTCCGAGTTTAAAAATTGGATTTAAATCAATTCAGAAAGATTCTGACTCATTAATAAATATTCCTAAAGTATTTAAGCTCGCTATTTTTGTTCTATGTAATTTGTCTACAGAAAGTCATTACTTCCTTTTTTTTTGAGCTTGCATTTTCTTCGCCTAAAATGTGCTGAGGTAAGATTTACAAAATTAAATACCTCTCACGTCAAGCAAAAGAAAAAGAAAAAACGCTATTTATTGTAGAACGCTTACATTCATTGCTGTTCATTTTTATTTCTGTTTTTAATATCACCAACTATCATTTTAATATGAATTGAAAATAGATTTTAATTCAATCGCCAAATAAAATCGGTTTCAGTGTACAGATATAGGTGAGCCCGCAGTTTTTAAAGAAACAGACTTGACCGGAAATCTCCGGGTATTCGGTGCGTGAAATAAACAATCCAAATACATGGAAACGGAAATGAGGGGCTTTGTTGCAAGTTCCACGTGCTATTCTTCTATAACACCTGTACATCCCCACTTCCGGACAACGAGCGACAGATGTTCTTTGTTACAGCTCTCACAGCTAGAGGACGTGAACCGACTGCATTTATAAAAAGAAGGGGGAAAGGAAAGAGGATCATCCTATAAAAAGCGGTATTTTTTCACCCATTGCTATAGATTACAATGCTTTTTTTTCTTTCCATTTTGGTTTACCAGCAGTGTCAGAATAGCTTGAATTCATCTCACTCCAAAATAAATAAATAAAATTGCAAAGGAAAAATGGAATTCCTAAAATACCTATAAAGGATTTTAAAATGAGAGTTTTGAAAGGGGGGGGGCATTGAGAGATGATAAAAGATGATTCACATAATATGAAATGTGAGAAAGTTCCTTGCTGTTATACTTTGCGATGATTATATTAGTACATATAACTTTCATTTTTGAAGGGAAAAATACACAATCTGATACAATTAGAATATCCAAATATATACATTTCTTACACATAGTTGAATTTCTATTAAAATTGATTTCAATTTTAATTTAACAGTGTTAGAGTACATTGAGACTTCTAATGTCAAAACCGATTTTAATTTCGCCGAATTGGCTTTAGTTTCAGAAAAAAATACATTTTCTCAAAGCTTCAATGATGCCTGCAACCAGTCAGAAGGCTGCTGATTTTAATTTTTTTCTGTTAGCTTATATTTATATTATTAATTTGCATGTTTAATATCGTGTTAGAGACTGGTTTAAAACTTCTCTAAAGGAGAACCTGGCAATTTGACACATCTTTCCATGTCAAAAAAATAAACCAAAGTCTGATGCTAAAATAACAGTTCTAGAAATAGTAAGGTAATATGTATTTAATTTTTCACTTATAATATGTTCAGATAAAGAGCTTATTTCTGGGGATAATATCTCAACTTTTTCACTTGGAAACAGAATAAAGCAGAAGATTGGATACCTTTTATAATCGGCGAGACCAAATGTCTGAAGCGAGTGTTATTTCACAACATAAATCATTATTCTTGTCAGCCAATTGCTCATATCATAAAATGTCAGAAAGAATGCTAAAATGGTCTTGCAGGAGGTCTGTTATCAAGAACAATAGTAGTCTATTAATGTTGATCTAAATAGCCACCTTCCAATAACAAAGTAGATACGTGAAAGGTCTGTATTTCATTTGCTTGAGGCCTTGGAAGAACACATGGAAACCACTAGAAAAATGTGAAATGACTTTTAAAAGAAATGTTGATTGTACGTACAACAAATATTATCAGGGAGTCTTTTCTTCGCCTGGAATAGAAGTAAGACAAGTGTCTCATGCTTCTAATTCCCAAACTTCATATCATATGACCTAGTCATGTTAAATATTCTATATATAAAAAGTCTGCAGCAAACCTATTTATTAAACATCTCCAAAGTTGGGTAATAAATAGTTATAAGCGGGGATTTTTGATGATTTAAAATTCGTAAACACTCACAATTTTCAGGGCTTGTGATTGACAATCTTCTGTATGATCATGTTTCATTTTAATAATTAAGATTTTTTAAAAAACAATTTGGAACTCACAAAGCAGAAAACTAAGGAATAGACTAAAAATGTGCCAAAAAGTTTTGAAAAATTGGAAAAATTATGAGCTTAAAGGTGCATTTTCTATATTATCACTTGGAAAAATTTCAAAAAGATCTGAGAAATAAGAGAGATTTTACCAGAATATCAAAGTAACGGGAAAGATATCAAGGCAAGTGGGGCCCGCACGTAATGGAAGATTACTATTGGAATCTTTAGCTCAAGTTTCCCGCTAAGATCATAGAAATCACTCAAGAAATATTTTGTTCATGAATTAATCGAATGAACTTATATTTAGTTTTCACTTTTTTTGGATTTGCTGTACTATCATCTTTTTTAACATGTTATTGCTATTAGAATGCTTTGATTTGTAGAAATTTATTTCGTTGGTTTATTGATTAATATTGTTTTAAATTTTATTCTTTGATTTACATTTCACTCTGACTTCAATACTAATTCATATTTTCATTTATACAGTGATTACTCCTTGGGATTGATTAATAACATTGATTTAATTTTATTACTGATTTACATTTGAGACAGTTTCAACAGAATTTTAGTATAGCGTATATATTACTTTTAAAATTTAATTTCCATTTTATCTCAAGAACTATAATCATAAACTCCCCAACGTCATTTGGAATTATCATCTCGAAATTCCCCTAAAATTATTGGGGAATTATTGGTAATAAATATCAGCTTTGAATAGATGAATTCTTTTTCATTTATGGTTTGATTTAAACCATAAAACCCTTCGCAAAAACTTTGTTGTAAATTTATAATTTCATGACAAATATTTTTTAGAATTAATTCAACATTTATCGAAAAATAAGTTCATTAGAAATTTTTTACTCATATTTAATATTATCTCAATTGAGGGATAGACTTCTTTGAAGAAATTAGCAAAAAAAAAGTGAAAAGAATTCTAGGCATTCTAAATTATACATGCTAAATTCCCAAACTTTCTTCAAGAAAGGTGTCTAAATAACAACATTTTCCTGCTTTTATTTGTTTTATAAATTTATATTATTTTAACCTCCTTACTTATAAATTTGCTCGTCTGAAATTCTTAGAAATATTTTCGACACATGTGTAATTTATAACATTTCTATATATTTGAGGAAAGTTCTTGAAAATTACTACTTTATAATATTCTATATTAAAAAATTATTTCACTCTTTCCATTATATCATTAGAAAATAAATATAACCGTGCCTCTCGCAAATTAGATTATATAAATAAGCAAATGTTTCTTAAATACCAGAATAAAACAAACAATGCCAATGCTGATTTTTCAACATATATATGGAAAATTATTAACTGCTACTAAATGAAAAAGAATGAAGGACGACTGTCATTTTCATATTACAAATATAAGTTTAATAACATCCAATAGAGCGTTGTAATATGATTTAATAAGACAAGAAAAAAAGGAGTTCCGACATTAAATGGGCTTGACACCTATGTGATTTGGTTCTCAAGCATGAATTGACTGCATTGGAAATGGGCTACTTTAAACTAATTATAATAAGAAATTTTCAATTTCACACAAAATTTGACAATTTTTTTTATTTATGATATTCTAGTTTTGTTCATTTTTTATTTGTATATTTAAGTGATTAGTCGCTAGAATATTTCTTGTCAATAGAGCATTAATATCATATATAAGAGGAAAAATTAAATTCAGAAAGTAATAACTTGATAAAAAAAATTAACTTGTTTAAGTACGTGAAATTTGTAACCATGGTATTTCAACATTTCTCATTAAATCCGATTATAAAAAGTGATTCTTTTGTTGAAATAGATATAAGATCATCAGAATTAGAAGGAATATGATTGAAATGGTATCGAAATAATCAGATAACGCATCATTTTTATTTCAATCTTTAAAGTACTACCTAATTCTTACTACCCAGATGATATATGAAAATTATTAAAGCTATGCTTTTTAGATCTTATCTATTATTAACAAATCCAATAAACTACAAATTATTACTCTGAAAACCAATTTGAACAATTTATTTTTTTATCAGAAAAATTTTCAACTTTTCATATAAAATTTTATTTTAGTTTATACGTTTGATTTAAATGGAATATCTAAAGAAAAAATTTGTATGATTTTGCTTTGTAGTAAATTTTTTAACTTTCAAAAAAAGAAAAAAAAAAGAATATTTACACATGATAAATAAAATGCAATGGTTCTAGCTATTCGATAACTTTTACTACATTCATGGTTTGTATAAAGACTATTTAATAGTTTTATCACTGCTGGAAAGAGAAACAATTGAAATAACAAACAACGTAAGGGTTTTATTTAAAACTCAAGTTAATCGTTCTTTTTCTTCTTACCATCAAGGCTAAACCTACTAGACGTGCCTGGATTACAAGGCTGACAGAGAATTATTTCTCGTCTTTCGACAAAGAATCCGATAACGTTACATTTAAGAATTTGAAATGGCCTTGCGTGTTTCGGTGCTGTCGAAGTTTAATCGAAGGGAATTTTGATAAAAATTTTACGATTTTTAAAATCCCAAGACAGTTTCAATCAAACATTTAAAAAATCCTTGAATTATTTATTTTTTAACAAACTATATGTTTCAGCGCCAAATTTTGTTAATATGAGATAAATCATTTTTACGTTAAATGTAATAATTTTATTCTTTATTCCTACTCATGTATTGATTATGGATTAGTTCTGCTAAACCAGATTCGTCATGCAATTCGAGACGAGTGATGAATCAAATTTCATTTTGAAACTCAAGTTATTGCTGCACGCGATTTAACTCTTCCAACTTCGATATGTTTGATGGTATTTGTTACCAATTTTGATATCTGTATGTCTTCTATTTACGCCATTTTTATTTAATTTTTGTGACAAAGTATTTATTTTTTAACTCAGAAAATTACACAGTTCTTTGCCTTTCTAAGGCCCATTTTCAGCCAAATAGAGTATTTGTTAGTTAAAATCGTCCCGTTAAGAATTTTGTGCTAGCTTTCTTGCAAGTGGCAGGAAGCCATATGCCCAAAATGTCTTGAAACTGTTTTCTTTCAAATTTGGATATAGTATCGATAACAATCATGCATTTTGCTTAAATAAACAAAAATCATACAAAATGGAAATATTAGATGCCATTTCATATATTCAACGTGTATTAATTTACAATACGAATCGCAAACTGATGAAGGTTTTGTTTATTTTCTTAAATAATGAGCTACTTTATCTAACTCTTCCTTATTTTTAACATTCAAGAGTAATAATGACATTTCGTCTTTCCGAATAAGTTTATTTTGGCAATTAAAAATAAAGTCTCATTCTAGTGATTACTAAACACTAGCACTTTTTTTATATTACTTGATCCTAGTAATAAACTAGGATCAAGTAATATAAAAAAGAGGAAAAACTTTTCATAATAAACAGTAATATACCGAGACAGAACACAATTCATCATAGTATCAAAATATTTATACTATGATAAATTGTGTATTGGAATTAATCAGGTTCGAGTCAATAGAAGCACAAAAAATAGCATGGGTTTCAGTTCAGGGCGAACTAAAGCAAGAAAAACATGCTCAGGCATGAAACAAATTATGCATAAAAAGGGCCAAAGGGCAAGAGTAGGGAAATCTCTTAACTAGATTTTATGCATTCCAAAGCTTCTTTACAAGTACTTCATCACGAAAATAAATGCTAATACAATGGAGTAAAAAAAAAAGACCGAGGCGAGGTGAAAAAAGACAATACTACAGACTAATTTGTGATCCAGTTCTTGATTTTGAACCACATTATACAAATTTATAAATTTGTATAAATTACAAAAATAATTTGAAGAATAATAATTTAAGACATTTCTTTTACAAAAAAAAAAAGGATCTAGCAAATAAAACTAAATATAATAATTAATCATTGCAATATTCAAATATTAAATAATGTGGTTGTCATTGTAGCTTTGAGCTCAATCACTACAAATGCATCAATTCCTTACAAAACATCTCAAAATGTCACATCAATACGAAAACAGATTTTTTAACTTTTATAGACGGCTTATACTGAAAAGAAACAGCATTTTCAAAATCAAAATGGTTGTATATATTTTTAAGTATTTATAAAAAGTAATATATTCATAGTGTAAATTTTGAAATAAAATTCAAAATAAAAAAAGGGAGTATTAAAATTTATTTTTTGCTTTGAATTTAGCTCCTTTTAAAATTATTAATCAAAGTCCAAAAAAAAGCTTTTGAAATAAACAAAATACTCTGAATTTGGATTTAAAAAATTCTTTAGAGTCCTTTTTCCCGTTTGCAATTTGAAAATTTCTCGGCGAAGATATTTTTAAAAATCATTGTGAATGACAATTTATTTGATTTAATTATTTTTAAGATATTTCTTTCTACCAATTATTAATTCTATAATTTTTGGCGGCGACCAAACCTGTACGATGAAAATGGAGTATATTTTTTAAAAACTTTTACACCACTAAAAATGTACTGACTTGATAATTCTGGATCGATTTCAATAATTATAAAATCATGAATTACAAAATACAGGGAAAAATACAGTTTACAATTACACAAATGCAAATTAATTACGTGACAAATGAGCATTAATGATGCCAATATAGCAAAACTCGGATTAACCGTTACTCCAGGGTTATTCAAAATGTCTCTGAAAATGCAAATACGAAAAAAGTACTATAAGACAGAGAAATATTACCATGAAATCGCGAAATTACTGAGTGTTTTTGAATGAGTAATTGATTTTCAATAACAAAAAGTATATCTGTAATCCTAATAATACAATTTTTAATTAAATAAAGAGCATAAGAATAGCTTGCAAAGAGAGTTTTGACATTTTTTCACACAAAATATTTCAGAATTGCATGTTGTAATTTCATACAAAATATGAAATATTCTCTGCTTAATCAAAAAAAGTCAACTGAAATAACATTTCCCTTTAGTTGGTTAACTGGTGATGAGCTAGACATGAGAAGTTCGAATCACGAGAAATACGGCAAAGAAATGTCGTCAAATTTTAAAAGCCAATTATTTTTATGCTGCTGATGTGGTATCGTGTCCTTTTTCCAGCTATAAGGCGCCTAAAAAATTTTGAAACTGAATTTGTATTGAGGATTTGAAGTGCATCCACTTGAATGTGATTTGATTCTATTGCTTTGCCCTAGTACAAAGTACGAAACTCCAAAATATTCTGAAAGAGAAATTGTCATTACAAATTATCCATCATTTAAACAATCTTTTGTGTGTGTATTAAGTCAAATTCCCTCTTGCCTTAAATACATCAACAAACTTATCTCAAACATATATGATTATTTCTCATATAAAAATCCAAGACATTCCAAGGCTAACACTTCGCTACGAGTGAAAACTGGAAACAATCGTCCCTCCTAGACATGCCTAGAAACGCGAATGAAAAGAAAGAAGTCGAAAGAGAGGGAAAAAAGAAAAAGAGGTACGCGAAAAGATTTCAAAGCAGTGATGATCTATTTTGTTTCAGTCATAGATACTTTCCGTGAGAATATTGGCAGAGAAATAAAAAGAAAGCATGGCATTTGAGGCTTATGAGAGCATATTTTCTACAGGCTAAACACGAATCTTTCCGCACTACTGCATGCAGCCTGTGTATCATTACTTGGCCCTTTAAGGTATCCGAAGAAAGGCTACAAGTGTACAGGTTCAACAAACTGTGCGATTAACAATTCTTTTTAAAAGATAAATACTTTACCTGCTTCTAATCAAATATGCAATCTCCCCAATTTAATTTTACTGTTATTTTTTGGCTGTCAAGGAATTGAAAACAATTCAGGAAATTTAAAATTGATTTTAGTTTTATGCATTGTATAAAATTATTTCAGAAATGACAATTTTATTGTTTTTTAAAGGATTTTCTTTAAAATGTTTATGAAGAGAAAAGAGGATATATTTTTTTAAATAAGAAAAAAATGAAATAATTTGAACTGAAAATACATAAAGATTAAAGTATTCAACAAGAAATTTATACAATAGTATAGAATAATTTCAGAAATGATAACTAGTTTTAAAAATGTTTAGTTGAAAACTGTTTTCGTGGGAGAGTTTTTAATAAAAAAATATTAAATACTAAGAATTTAAATTATTTATTATTGATATAATTAGCATTCGAAATTTAAATGGAAGAAACCCCATTTGAAATTTAGTACTATGTTATTCATATCCCAATATAAAAAAAAGAAACGTTAATTCAAAACCTAAAAGATAAAATTTACAAGAGGTTATTAAAAATATGAAATGATTTTTTAAGTCCAGCAAATACAACGGTTCTATATAATTTTAGTTTATATCCCTAAATAGATAAAAGAAATTCTCACAAAACACTGACTCTCAGTTTTGCGATCTCCGTCTAGAGAAGATTTATAATTCGTGTTAAAAGAATATTGAAATGATTATGTAATAAGAAATTACTGTACTTTTTAAACTGACTAAGCTTTGGCAAACGAAATGCTTAGAACTGTTTTGTCTTTCAAAGACGTCTGTATTATTCTTTTCCCTTTACCTTCAAATGAATCAAAAGAAAATGAAACTATTACAGCTACATGGGCGACGCTAATGCAGTTTTGCTGATTTTGGGTGAGGAAATTATGTATAATTTTTGAGATATAAACAACGGACTTTTAATACTTCTTGGTGAGTAACAAAAGTCATTATTTTGTAAAATATTAATATTTTAACCACTTATTTTTCCTTTACTCGGTAATTTTGGATTGTTAATCTAACCTTTACAAGAAACAGACAATTACGTAATTCACACGAGAAAAGAATGTTTGCATTCAAAATTCATGACGATAGTGCTGACTTGTTATCACAGCTGCTACATAAAATGGAAATGAGCCACGGTTCTATTTGTTTAGCACCAAAATTCTGAGAAGTCCAGCATTACAAAAATGAAATTTCCATGCCGCTTTTTGCAGTTTATCAATCAGTATAACCCAATTATAAAATTTTTACTGCATATAAACCTGTTTATATTTGAAGCTTTATAGTCTGCATTATAAGTAGAAATTTAAACTTTTAAAATTAAATTTATTGATTAGATGACCCATCATTTGAAATGGATTAGTTTTCCTGAATATTATACCGTTCAATGAATTTCTTAATTGCTATCATTTTTCTCAAGAAACCGCAGACCTACTGTCAGTGAATAAGCTTAAATTCCTCCACTTTTTAATAATTAAAAGTTCCGTAAATTATCTAGTAAAAACATATCTGAAGTTTAGATGTTCAATAAGTTGAACAATTTAACTCCGAAAATAATTTTATCAAATCCATGATGTGTGATATGAGAAAAAATAATTTGATTATTTGATAAATTGTGAAACTTAATTTATGTCATGTTTAATAAGTGATTTAATATTAACAAATAGTTAAAATTCACAATTATGTCATATATAGTAAGTAATAAATTTTTTAATATTAACAGAAAATATTAAAAGTTTGCCTGAGATAACTTTATACAAGCAGAAACATAAGCAAAACAATATTCGAAGATGATACATTGTATAATATGCAATTATATGTTCTATTCTCTTATACATATATCTTGATGTAGCAATGATCCAAAGAAATAAAACAATGCAAGTTTTTATTCCGCTATAGCAACCCAGATGAAATCATCACAAATGGAACGCAATTACACACAGTGGTTAATTGTAATAAAATAAGATGGATGCAATATAAGTTTAATGACTTACAAGGCAAAACAGTAATTCTTGATAATCAATCAAAAAATGCATATGTAATTGAATTTGATAATTATTTTTAATTTCTGTAAAAAAATGTACAAACAAGGTACAAATATCTGTAATAGAATTACTCAACTATTACTATAAACCTTAAACTAGAAGGTACATTGTATAATATGCAAGACAGAAAACAGAAAATGGAGGGAATAGAAGGGTTTTATCCCACCAGCGACTGATTTTAAGAAAAGGTTATAGCATCCCTAAAAATGGATGAGTTTTTGGATGCATCAGTGTCTTCAAGTTCAGTATATTTAAATGTTAGAATTCATTTGCCCTTGAAATTGGGAAGAAGATTCGACATCAGAAAACAGTGTTCAACAGCTGGCTTAATGATATATTCACAAATAAGAGCAATTACGTCTGTCATATGATAGTGAAGTCGGGTCACATGAATTCGTTAGCTTCACGTGTATGAATATTTTTATAAAGAAGTACAATTTGAATACGTTTTTGTGAATGTAAACAAAAAATTATTTTGCAGCTTATCATTGTTGCTTACCTTAAATGTTGAAATTTTTCCAAATATTAAAGTAAAGTTCTAACCTTATGTTAAAAAACTTACGACGTACTTTCATTACATTATAAATTTTAAGAAATAAAATATTCATCAAATCACTAGAACGGATGTACAGAACATTTGATCGAGTACAACTATATATACTTATTTTTTATTGTAATTAGAACAATCATAAATAAGTTAAATAATAAAAATCGAAAGGAGTGAATTATTAAAACAAATAGTACACGAAGATAAATCCTTCTAGCCGGAACAAGCATATAGGAAATATTAAAGAAATTAAATATTTTTATTTTTATTTTTTGTAACACTGCGGTTAAAATTCAGCGACGAACTTCCATCGTTGACCAATTTGTTCCTTTCCATTCACTAAAAAAATGGCGAATAGATTTTACACCTTTAAACTGAATTATTCAAATCGATATACTATTGTTCTTATTTTATTCTTTTATTTCAAGTTAAATGAAAGCTGATTTTAAAGAGATAATTCAAAATTATAAAGAAACTGAAGATTCTGCCGATAATGAGAAAGAATTTCTTATCCTGATAACGAATCTAAACTTTAAGCTTGGAATAATCTTACTTAAATGATAATAATCTGACTTTGTTTGTTAAACTTTTTAAAGCTATTTTAAAATTCCTATCTTTAAATCCATCTTTTCCGCAGTGAAATGGATTAATTTATGAAACGATTTCGCGTCGTCGAGAGAGAAATTGAATAAATAATACAATCGGAACTAGATCAAAATTAACCATTTTAAATTACAGCTTGATTTGATTAAATTTTGCAAAAAAAATTCTAATACAGCATTTTTTTTAAAAAACAAATTACTGTTTTAAAAGTGTTTAGTTGCAAAACAGATTGAAATCTATTAATTTTTTGCAATAAATTTCAGTCACATTAGATTGATTTTAAAATCCAAAATCCTTTAAGCGATGCCGACTGACTATCAATTGTATTTTTGAGATTTATTATTTTTCACTCATTATGAAACATTTCAATTCCATACCTGCCATTTTCAGTTGCTTCTGTTCATCATATAAGAAGTATGCAAAATTCAATCCCGAGATTTTCACTAAATACTCCGTAAGAACTCCGTAAAGGCTATTTCTGAAACTATTTCTACGAATCTGATGGTTCAAAATGTAAATTGGCTGAACGAATAAAATTTTGAATTTGCAATCAAATTTCAGACATTAATTAGCTGGTAGTCTGTCTATCTCAACATTCGTGCACTTGTGAAAATAACAAAGAGGTACTAAACTAGATGGTTGAAATTTTTCCCATTTATATAGGTTTGTATATAAATTATATAGGTTTGTATATAAACAGAATATTTTTTTCTCGAGATTTTGAGGCCAACAGGAAATTTCTGATCCAACCTGTAAATGTGTTGACTGTTTCGATCTGTCTATTCGTGTATATAAGAACTCGTTAACTCAATATACTAGAAACTAAATGATTTATCATTATAAATCTGGACCAAACCTGACAAAATATTGTTTAAAAACGATAATTCTACGACCCCACAATCAATATAAATTAAGTTTGGCATGCAGTCCTGGCATGAAATTGTTTATCTATCTCACAGTTTTTCCCCAAATCAATCAAGATATATTGTGGCTCAAAATGAATATCCTATTCTCTTCACTATCGAATGTAATTAAACACATCATACTGTGTGCGTTTACGAAAATGTCGGAGAATACGATTTAAAACATGCGCATTTTCAAAAAATTTTAATATCTTTTTTCATAAAATTAAAACTTTTTTTATAAGAAAGGCGTTTACAAAAAATAAGTTTTCAAAAATAATTGGGCGCTAATTAAGGAATTGGACTGTTTTGGTTCAGTGCTAATAGACATTAACTTTTAATTTAAAAGCAGCTTTAATATTCATTAAAAAATTAAGGCTAATAAAATATACTTATACGGAGGATTTTAAATAAATTTACGATTAATTTATATATGGTTGAAGCCAACTTACAATATGCTTCGAATGCTTAAATTTAAAGCTTCCATTTCATTTCAGCAATAATTTTGCATCTAATAATGTAGAAACCGCACTACAATTATTCAATTCAATTCGGAGGTCTATTCTGTTATAGCGTCGCAAATAAATAGCATTACGTTCAAAAAGTAGCGTTACACAAATTTCTGTTAAAAATATCCCACTATTTATAACTGAAAAGAATCCTCTATGGTTGGGAGTTTAATGATTTTTAACATAATGTTTTACTTCAAATACATCTATGTAATTGTCTAATAACGATATCAAGTCAACATTCTTCCACATTTTCATGATAAATTTGATGACAGTAGTAGAATATTCAATAAAATATGAAATATTTTTAGTTGAGAAACGCGTAAACAAACAATGATAACTCAAACCAGGAGCACGAAATCCGTGGGAAGTTATGATCCTTCAATTTGAATTTGAGGCAGGTGCCTTGCCATCCTTGTACACCGGTTATTGAAAATCTAGATCTTATTCAGCTATCACGTGAGAAATACAATCAAAATGCCCAAGGAAGGAAATACTGGTTTTGCTAAGCCAGAGTATCTCTGCACGATTTTATCGACGACACAAAACAATACTGGTTCATCTACACTTCGCATAACTATCTACAATAAGCGAGGAAAGTAAAAGAAGAAAAAAAGTTTACCGACTGAAGCATTCATCTGAAATTCCTATGATTTCATTATATTTAAATTTAAATATTCATTGAATTTTTACTTCAAATTTCTCAAAAAAAAGTGCCGCTGGAAAATATACTATAAAAGATTCACTATAACGTTTTCCAATACAGGCATTTTCTAAAAATAGTATTAATCAATGTTTTTTTAAAAAAATTCTGGAATTATATAACACTGCGCAGTGATATGTATTTCGATTTTTTTTAAATGTTAAATAATAAAATTTACCAATATCATTTTTGATGCGAAGTAATAACGCTGAATAAATAAAAACTAATTTAAAAATTCCAAATTTAAACTAAAAATTATTTGTTCTATTTAACATTAATTATTCATGAATAATGTGCATAAGAATTACACAATTACGTTAAAAATCTATTATAAGATTAAAAATTCCAAATAAAATCTATTTACAGCCATTTCATAAATTTTCTTTAAAAAGAATTACAATGTATATCTTCCGCAACTAGAGAAAAGATCTTATTACGTTCAAGACTGAAATATATTTTTTTGAAATGACTATGATTTATTTATATTTTATTTTAAGTAAGCATTAAATTTTTCACCTAAACCGGATGAAGAAATATGCTATGTATTTAATTAGAATCATAAAATAGAATAATTTTGAAAGCTTTAGAATACTAAATATTTAAAGATTCGCCTAATAGATGAATATAATTATTTGCATGCATTCTTTTTACTTTTGCATACTTTTATATTTTCACAAAGACATTTGAAGGTAAAAAAAGAAAAAGAAACGGGATGGGCTCGAGTTAATAATGAGCTTTAAAGTATTCTAGGTCGACTTCGAGTCGAAAAGAAAGGCTAGGCCTCCGCCTCGAACTTCAAAAATAAGGCTCTTGAATAACGTGATTTTTCTTTCTCCTTTTCCTTATAATACACGAATTTTTGTTTTATTTTTCAGAAAAAGCTGAATATCTTTACATAAAAGTATGAAAGGAATGCGGGAAAAACAATTTGAAAATTTAACTTTGAGCTGAATTTAAAACCTTAATAGCTAAATTTTGTTTTCACAAGAATTTTTTTCAGGTAAAAGAGTATTAAGTATATAATTTCGTTAAATAGTATAATATTTAAGTCTCATTTCAAAAGAATATTAAATAACACGAATCACTGCGCACTGAATTTCATATGCACATAAACTATTAAAAACTGAAGAACATTTCGAATATTTTAAGGTAACCCAAAATTAAAACACGAAGTGAAAAATTAAAAGGCAACCACCGCCATAAATCCAGACATTTTATTTTTAATATGGGTTTTATTGTGGTTTAATGGCACAAGAAACAGATCTGGCAAAGCTATGTCACAATTTTTTAAATGATTTCATTAAATAAAATTATATAATATAGAAGTTACTACATACATGCATAATGACAAAAGCAAAATAATTAATGATTCTTGTTATTTTTATGAAATATGATAGTCAAAAAGAAAAAGAAATATTACTTTGTTTTACTATATCCAATAGAATTTACTTAGATATTCAAATTAGATTTGTTTTTTTAATTAATAATTTGCAAAAAGAGATTTCCTGAATTTCTTATTTCTATTTAAAAAGGCCATGGCTGGTGCAAAAACCAACGTAAAAAATCTTCTTTTCAAAGTACCAGAAGTTTGCAAAAATACCTCTAAGGTTTAATATCTTATTTGAAAATATATGCTGCTTTCATTTATATAGAAAATATTGGCACACATTTTAAATTTAATTCTGTAAAAAAAAAAAAAACTGCCAAAATGAAAAATATCACTTGAGGGCAACTGGAACAGATTGCGCTCCAAAAACAATTTCCATACTACGGAAAATTCCTGAATGCTAATCAATATTAATCAACAGGAAATGCGAGGTTCAATATTCCGAAGTAGCATGCTACAAGCTTACGAGACCAATCTCATTTAAGATATGCAACAAATCATTAACACGAGGTAGAAATAGATGGTAGCACGTAAGTAGCCTCAGAATAAAATGGATTGGACACGTGCATTCAGATCTACTGAGGCGAAATGGATTGTCTGCTTCACACTTATAGAATCCAATTACAACCCCAACAAAGAAATCCCTTAGGATAAAAACTTTAAATAAGAAGCTGAACTTTAAACAGTTACTGAGACAGATGAACAAATATTTCGTGCTGCATGCAACAAATCCATGTCAACAATCGCATCTGTTCACTTACGCAACAAATCATTAACTTGAGTCAGTGGAATGGGTTGATGGCACGTAACATACCAAAAATAAATACGCACTGACACGTGCATTTTGGTATCAACAAACGGATGTTATAATTCTATAAACAATTCAATAATTTTTCTAGAATCGAAAATAATACTTTTAAAAATAATACATACATTTAACATAAATAATACATTTAATTAAAATGTTTGTACTTTAAACTAGGATGCTAGAAACTTTAAATTATTTTGATAAATCTGATTATTTGCAATATAGCAGAACATAAACTGTTATTTAATTTTTTTGAAATACTAAGCATATTATTTTGAAATATCAAGCTTCAATATTATAAAGTAACAACGTTTTTTGATCCTCTCTTAAATGGAAATCGGACACGATCCTTCTCATTTTAACATGCTTACCTGGAGACCAAAGTAATCCAATGAAAAAATACTTAATAACAAGAAATACTTGCCTTTGAATACGGATATCCTTTAAGATTCGAAAACGTTTTTAATTACCTTATCCAGAAGGTATACTATCTTAAAACGCTAGCTTATCTTAAGGGTTCCTTTAATGCTTTGTCTTTGATTATTTTAATATATCTATTAAGATTATATTTCTTTTTATTATTAATGATAAAAACAAATTTAAAAAATTCTTTTAGAGCTTTCAGCAAAAATTATATGCATACATTTCCATATTTACTTCATGAAGAAACTGTGTATGAATTTTAATATACAGGTCAAATTTTACTGGTTAAAACACAGAAAAGATTATGCTATCTAAAAGAAATAAATTGATTTAAAACAGAACTTACCTTTATTTATTCTTTTTACCTAGCGAAGACTGCTGAAAGACGATCAAATCCAAACTTCTTAAAAAATTTCTCTTGCTTCGTTTCTTTCGTCACTTAAAAGTCAAATTTCACTTACCCAATTTCACACACACACACCCACAAAACAAATCTAATGCAGTAAGTCCTTGTTTTGAGAAAAATGTTTTAAATTCAGAAAAATTTCAAAATTCTTTGCATTCCTTAATAAAAATATTCGGCTTACCCGCAACTTGAAGATATTCCAACATAATCCATTAGCTTAAATAAAAACATTTCTACGAATACACAGTATTCCGAGGTAACATATTTTGCAGACACTGAACTTTAGCAAGTTTTTGCGCACATAAACAAATCAAGTTTCGGCCGCAAGGAACAAAACTAAACAGAACCCAAGAGAACTTCGTACGAATCTCGTCCGTTCGCCTTCACCGTTAACAATGGACTGTCAACGGACCGAGTTTCAGGTGTTCCGGTGATTGGCCAATGAGGGCATGCTTCCGCTATGACGTCGGAGGCCGGCGCATACGTCATAATTTAGTTTCTGATTCGCGATCGGAAATGAAAGTACCAACTTCAAAAAAAATTTCGATTTTTTTTTTTTTGGATTAAAAAATATTTTAGTTTTCATTTTTTGAATGCAAGGAAGTAATTTTTTCTTTTGAATTTCCTATTCATTGTCTGGGCTTTATTGAAAGTCTGGAAATATAATGATCTGTTTTGAATTAAAAAAAACCATTCTACATCATTTATTATGAATATAATGCATCTGTCATGAATGGATTTTCTGCTTATAAAATAATTATCAGAAAAGAATTTGTTTAAGTGGATATCAAATTATTTAATTTTCATGACTCATAAAAGCTCATTTGCAAACTTGAAAACAATTTTTTTTCTCCACAGTTTATGTGTTGGTAAATCAATTGAGAAATAAATTTGGCAAAGATAATTATGGTAGGGGAATTTTGAAAGAAATAATAATATTTCATTTTCTATTGAAACTTAAGTAAATAGATATGCGACAGTAAAAATCACATAATTTTGAAATATTTATCACGCATTCCAAAACTGAGAAACTCAAAATCATGTAATAAATATTAAAATTATTTATTTTTTCTGTTGATTAGAATTTTGCTACTTTTTTTTCACTGTAATTATTAAAATTTACACTACGTAATAAAAGAAAAATTTATTTACTCCAAAAAGTTATTTCAATAACAATAATTTTGAAGGATTTCCAATAAATGTTTATCATAGTAAAGCAATTGAAATAGCTAGTAATTGAGAGCTTTGTTTATATTGAATCGAGAAAAATAAAACATTTTCAAAAGGTGATAAAATGCACAGTCATTGGGCTACTCATAGTATTGGAGTCAATTTTAAGCGTTGCTACAGTGAAATAACAAATGTATCTGCAACAAACGTATCGAGGACTATCAATAAACTATGAAAAATAACATAGAGAATGTACTATGAAAAATAACACAGTGCGAGAAAACTATTTACAAAAAATGCACATATAAATAAATTTCTATAATGCTCATTTACACAATATATGGCATTTAAATCATATTATAGAGAAATCTACTGCATCTATTACTTGATTTTTATTTTGAAGTCTTTAAAGGCTCTGAAGATGAACTTGGTGGACTTAAAGATACAGAGTTCGTCTATAGTGAAAAATTGAATTTTTTCCATTAGATAGCTAATGTTTTTAAAATATAAATCTTAATACATATTTCAATTGTAAAACATACCTAATTCATGGTATTTTATATATTTTTTCACTAGTAACCACTTTTACGAGTGGGGGAAAAAAATCGGCGACTCCAATTTCATCAAAAAAATTCTGGCAAATATTGTCACCAAAATAAAGAATAAACAAGGAAATTTATGAATGTGGAAAAAAACTTGTTAGTGAAAAATTATACATTCTTATAAGAGGGATAAATGAAAACGATTTTGTTAAATATATTTTATACCAAGTGCTAAAGGGTCGGAAAGATGAGGGCCATGTGAAGAACAGCGCGTGTCATCCCTCGTGAAATCGCAGCCTGTGCTTTTAACAAAATTTAAATACCTCTAACATTTTAAAACTTCGAGTTTTGATGATGGAATCAATATATTTTCTTGTATTAGTGTCGACTTGTTTGTAATAAGGAAAAACCTTTTGAAGTTTGAAATACAATGTGAGGAATTAGTATATATAATCATCCACCACCATCTCTAATGCAGGTTGGAATTGAAAATATTCCCCCACGCAATTCGTTTGCGCCCTTAATGAAAATGGAAATCCAGACTCTGTTTTGGGGATAAATGAATAGTTTTTTAATGTATAAATTAGCTGATTTATCTACGTACGACTAAAGCTAAGCAGGGAAAAAAATTTATACATTAGCAAATTTTCCATTCTATTAACATTTTTTATGTTAGATTTAACAAAGACAATTACCTGAGGTCTGCAAATTTAAGCTGATTCATTAGATTTTCCCTTCAGGACCAGTTAGAAATTATCGCTAATACTTTCTCCTAGCATTCTTTTTTCCTACTGTGTATTTGGCAATGAATTTTTTTTCTATAATAATCGCTATTCGTTACAGCTCAATTTTAGTTATTAGTTTTGATTTGAGTGAACTTTACGCATAGAAACAAATCCAAATGACATTTAATCAAATATGAGATACTGCCAACATGTTATCTGCTTGTCAGGGCGGTACTTCAGAAAAAGCATTTATAATAAATAAGCAACAATTTTCAAAGAATGGAACAGATTTTGATATATAAAGGATAAACAAATTCTTAAAATTGCCGAAGCCTAAAAAAATACTACAGTTTAAAAAACTAAATACAATAAATTAAGCATTGTTACAAAATTTTAAACAGCACTTACAGTTTTAAGAAAGAAATTAAAATGTTATGATAAAGTAAACTTTGAGACTTCAAATTCTAAAAATTAAATCGATTAAAAAGCGAACTCTTTATCAAATGGAGAGCACAATGATTAGTATCCTTAAAATAATAATAAAGATTCCTATCTTACCTGTTAAACATTTTATATCCGTTTTGCGTAGGATTTTCAGAAATATCCAATTAAAAATTAATTCCAGATTTCATCATCTAAAAATAAAGGACAAGTTATGTCATTTCTCATTAAATATAAGATGATGTAGATTCCTGTACTAATAAACACGCACTTGTAATGATGTATATTTCAATTTCGCCTATCATCTTTCTTTATTCATCTTCGCTTAAGTTGTTGCAATATGTTACAGCACGCCTTTCTCCAGTGTTGCTTGCATTCATGTAACAAGCAGATATATGGTATCAACTTTATCATTTTATGCGTCATTAATTTCTAACTGTAAAATCAACAACAATCTCATTAGTATAATTAATTTCTAATGATTTAAAACCACAACTCAAAACAATTAAATGAGGAAAACAAACATAATAAGTTAAGATCTTTTCAATACTTCCGCAATTTTCATCGCTTGATTTATACGATTGAGAGTGTGCAATAATTGCATTTTCCTGTGAGCTCTTTAGACTTTTGAGTATAGTTTTTGTAAGTACGTTTTTAGAGAGCCATGTATTTAAACTATATAGTATTTGAAAATATTTTTAAATGCCAATTTTAATTGTTCTTCACTTCGTTAATTTAATTTTGGTTAAATTTGTAATTAATTTTATGTTGAAAATGATTTTATTTCTTTTGCGTATAAAGTTAATTTCTTTGTGTAAAGTCGTTCGTTTACTTAAGTTCAGGTAAACAACGAGATACATTGGGAATTTTTAAATATCGATAATTTTCAGTGACTATGCTGGATTTGTTGAGAAAAGTTACCACGCCCTTAGACGCGAAATAATAAAGTAACAAAAAGTTATAGACCAAAAAGTCCGATGAGTAAAATGTACTTCATATCATTCTAAAAGCACAGGGAAAAGTTTCAGGGAGCTACCTGTAAATTCGATAAAGATATTTGCACTTAAAACTCTGCACTTTTCTAACTTGAAAAATGGTTCGTCTCAAAGGGAAGAATGTATTCTCTGCTATTGAAGTTTTTCCAAGTTAAGCAAAGCAAAATGAAGAAAGTAAATAAAAATAATGAACAAAATTTGGAACTACTACTATATATACTACTACTACTACTACTACTACTATAAATGTGAAAGTTTGGATGGATGATGGGGTTCAATCACGCCAGAACGGCTGAAGGAAATTCAATGAAATTTAGCACATAGATAGATTATAGCCTACAGAAGAACATAAGCTAATTTTTATTCTGGTTAATTGAGTGGTTAATTTTTTATTAATTAAAAACTAACTTTTCTACCCAAAAATAAAAAATAAAAAAATCTGAAAACATCTGCCTGAGCCTTTTGAATCGTTTGTGTTTATTTTTCTATTTCCGGTGTTCTTTTAATATTATCTTACTATTCTAAAGGAATGTTTATTAAATTTTTTTCTTATCTGTTCTTCTGTTAATATAATTCTTTATTTCCTATTCATTTCTCTTGATTTTTTTTCTTGCTGTACTTATTTCTTTTGCCTATTTTCATCATTTTCGATTAAAATTTTTAGTGCACTCCATATTACTGCATTTATTGATATTTTTTTCTATTTTCCGTTAAAATTGGATTGGAAATGCTATTTCGCTAATATTTGGTGGCAAACTATTTTTTTGACGAAAGTGACTATATATTAAAACTGTTCCAATGTGTGCTTTTGTAATTAAATTGTATTTGTGTTAGCTATATATTTATTATATATGCTTAAAGTGATATGTTTCCGTTAGCAAATAATTTAGAATTCCGCCAAATTTTCTCAAATTTCTTTGGCGATTGTTCATTTGCGCCCGACAAACGGAAAAGTACCCTTATGGTTTTAATAACGTAACATCCCCCCCCCACGCTAATGATGTTAGACGTAACGATATTTCAAACAATTCCGTTTATTTTTGTAGTGAATGATAAATTTAAAATTAAACATTGTTAATTAATAGATCTTTTGATTCCTTCAGAAGTGCTTTTGTATGAAAATAAAACAGATAAATTGAAACTAAAATTTTCTAATCTGCATTGCGTTACCCCAACTGATGCTTAAAATTCACGTCTTTGCGTTGTTCCGACGATGAAAATGTGTGCATGCATACGGTTTCGATAACATTTTAGACTGTCAATTCTCACATATACACATCAAAATTTCCATGCTTACGAAGTCGCGGGTAAGAGATAGTACAGTTATAAATGTGAAAGTATTGATGAATGGAACGTTAGTCAATCATGCCAGAACGGCTGAACGAAATGGGAGGAAATTTACCACAGAGATAGATTATAGACTAAAATAGGATATAGGCTACTATTTATTAAGATTAATTGAATGATAATTTTTTTATTGTTTAAAAACTTTCCCGCCAAAAATCTTTATTTCTCTGCCACCAAATGAGTAAGAATTCGGTTTTTCTCACGTTTATGAGGTTAGGCTTAACATCTTTTCGGCCAATTATTTCAAAGGATTCCGTTTGTTTTTTTTAGTGCGATGCATTTAAAATTAAACGTTGTTAATTAATCAATTTTTCAGATTCA
>JAOUZG010050771.1:1727132-1823604 GCA_026289955.1 Argiope argentata
ATAGTAAATAGCCCATATTAAAACTTAAAGATAACACCACACCAAAATAAAAAGGATCATAGAAGTTATTCTTAATTCAGCGTCTTTTTAAAAAATGTAATGTTGAAGACAATTAGTCTTCAGTAGAATTTAATTCAGTTTATTGATATTAATGTTCCCTTTTTAAACAATACAAAGACTATATTGAGATGGGCTTCGTAAATTAACACTACATTCAAAATTCAAGGATGGTTCTTGTATTGGCGCCCACTTTTGAAACTTTCAGGCCATACCAAAGGAAAGACATCTGACACACAAGTCAGATTTAACAAGCGCAGGCATATATAACAGACGATTTTTATTAGAATAGAATTTCTGTCCAGAAAATTGCCGGTCCTAAAGCCGAGAAATAATTATTAGGGCACCATGGTCGTAATAGAATTCAAGTTCGCATCTCAAAAATTCCCGAAAGGGAAGTATTATCATTTTAATGCAATTCATTTGCAACTCGGCAGGTAGACCAAATGTACAAATAAATTTGGGAAGATTCAAAAATATAAATACCCATTGTTGAGGCTATATCTGAAATCACTCAAAAAGATATTCTAATTTCTTAGTGACATCGGTTTTTGAATTCATTTTATTTTATTTTATGAATGGTTTGACACAAATTTTCGGCTATTTTTATGTTTAAGAAATTGAATGGTTTTCAGTCACATTAGAAACTTTCATTATAACTTCGTACGAATAATGAAATGCAGCGATAAAAACAATGGAGACGTATAAAGATTAGAACCATATAATATCAATACTGTGCATGAAGTATATTAACTTTAAGAACTGCATCTAACGTCTCAGTGGCACAGTCAATGTACTAGTTATAAAAAAAGAACAAATTTCAAAGTCAAAAAAGCTCCAATTTTCTTAATTACCAATTATGTGTTATTATTTGAAAGATGCCATTATGTTCTTTAGAAACAACTTAGTTTTATCGGAAAAAATTAACTTGTTTCTGCTGAAAAATCATTTGATAACCTGAAAAATAAACAGTTTACAGTGCTTCAATTAGATTAAGAAATCTGTTATATTTCATGTTTTACAAATTAGTATTCCTTGTGTTTCTAAGCACAGAAATGTACATTTATAATGGTAGCAGAATGAAGGTGTTTAAAAATTGAGATAAAAAAGTTAAATTTATCTTTATATTTGTTTTATTTTATAGCTTCTGCTGCTTTTTAAATGATGCTTTAAATGCATATACATGCTTTCTAAAAACATTCAACACAAGCTGTAAATATTATGATTTTGATAAGAAAAAATTCATGCTGTGTGAATAAATTTGTTCTTTTGTTGACAATTTCAAATTTTTCCGTTTCTCAATCGTCAATACCTTCCCGAATTTAAATTTTAAAGTAGAAAATTCCAGTACGGCATATTTCATATACTTCCGGCTTCATTTCTTTTTCCGCTCCTGATAGTAGGAATATATTTCGCATTGTGACGCTTTTTGAGACAAATGTACTTCCAGCGCACGATTCAGCTGTCAAATAATCTTGCTCAAGATCCTTCAAAGTATAAAACCGTTGACTAAGTGCAGTAAAAAAATGTCATTCCATTTTAAGCAATCATTTTGTAATCTAGAATACAAGTTCATGATATGTATGTTGGGTAGAGGTAAATCTACTGTTCAGAAACAAAGGCTGCTTGCGCTTCTGCTCACCAAAATCATCTAGCAATGAAGTACAATTTCGTTCAATGGGATATAATTCCACACGTTTTTCAATTTATAGCCGAGTTATGGAAACAATACCTATTTATCATTTTGAAGTCATTCTATTTTCAAGGTGTTTTATTAACACATAAGGGTTTATTGTCTTCTTTTGCTTTTGTTGATTCTGTTTTGGAATTACTGCAGGAGTATTCTTGTCTGGCACGTCCAAGGTTGACTGAAATATAAAAATAGAATCGATTTGACCTTTTTTTGAAGAATCGAATACGATTAGCCTTTCAAAATTGTGGAAAACGAATCGTTTCCTCCTGTACCGGAAAATAATAGAAAAAAATGTGTATCTAAAGGTATTTACGAAATATTTCCTAGTGTGCATCTGTATCACTTGTCTGATTTCTTGAATTTATTTAAATAAATATCTGACATAGACACAACCAATAAATGTGAAACTGAGTACTTTTTTAGTAGTTCAACAACAAGTGAGAATTTTTTTTGTTTCATGTTAAAATGATCGTGACCTTGTGGTCTTCTCTTACTTGGGATCAGAGCTCACGAATTTCCCTTCCCAGTATCACTATACAAAATAACATTTGCTCCAAATTAGCCCATACTTTAGAGGGAAGGGAACGATATAATACGAATAATATGAGCAAGTGCCAATGTTAATCAAAGGATATAAAAAGTGAAAAAGGTTTTTTTCTCATTATATTCAACAGTATCAAACATTAAACCGATTCTATCTTTATAAGCAAAAAACTTCACAAAATTGCCTCAAAATTAATTTTCCAAAGATTGCAACCCTCTTAGGAATACTATAAATGAATTTTTTTTACAAAACCTTTCTTACAAGTATATTTAGCTGCTTAATTAAACTGAAATCTCATGAGACGTTTTAAAAAATAACCTTTAAATTTTAGAAAGATTTTGCTAAAAATTAGGTTCTTACAATTTTTTTAAAATTAGAAATCTTTCATAATAATATTAAAAATGAAAGTATTTAAAGGTTTCTTTTTAAAATGATCAAAGATGAGTACACATGACACTGCTAAATTATAAGCATGAAGCTAGATGTGATCTAATTTAAAGGATATAAATGAATTTCAATAAAACAATGGGAAACTTATTTCACAATTATGCAATTTTCGTCATAAAATATTACGAATAGTATTTGTCACTTAACTTATTTTTTCTTTTAAGTGTAGGAAAATAACTTTAATCGACCAAAAAAATTCTTTATTTGAAAAAATAGCTGATTAAGTCACATACACATAGTATTCTTAGTGATCAGCAGACAGGACATTCTTAGCGTGACTATCAGACTAGCTCTTTGTACTGAATTTTATGTCAGCATGTGCTTCTATTCGGTCTCTTCCAGTGTTCTGCTCAAGCTGGAATTTGGTATGTAATTTATACTTGAGGGGTCATTATTGCCACGATTGTTATGTACTCCTTAAAAATTACATGCCCCCCTCAAATATAATTAACGAAATATGAAAGAATTGCGTGATAAAGAAAACTATAATGTTCTCATTTAAAGAGTAAAATATTAGAATTTATAAGGTAAGCATATTTTATCCTAATTAATTATAATATGGGCAACAGATTCGCTTAATATAGTTTTTACTTTGACAGCTTTCCTCAAAATCATTGTTGATACAGAATCATCAATTTTGAATTTATAAAAATTGAGTTTCTTTTAGGTGATCGAAGACTATGTCTGAGAAAAAGGAGGGCTCAATTATCATTTGCCGAAGTGGAGCTGAACTAGAGTTTTATTTTACTTATACTAATTCTCCGTTTCAAAGCAACATTAGAGTTATTTTTAGATGGACCTCGTAATTCTAAACCGAGGTCAGATGAAGAGGTTAACACCGAAGCAGGCACCCCCTCTTCAAGCCTCCATACAACACCAGCGTGAGGACGTTTGTCCCCCGACGGTTTTACCGTACAACAGACCCGTTTACACTATGGTTTTTATACAGAATCGAGGCTTGAATCTAAAAACTGAAGCCGATACTTTGTCACCACTCCACCGCGGCCCTAATTGCACTAGAAAGACTGAGGTGAAAAATTCCTCTCGTCAAGCCGTATAGAGAAGGTCGATCCATTTTGTTTTGATCTAAAAGGAGAAGCAAAGTTCAATATTTTCTCCCACTAATTCGAAGTGGGTAATGTTATAAAAAATAAAATAGGATGAAGGAAAAATTAAAATGTCACGTGTTTTCTTTAAAAAAGCTAGTGGAGTTATGGATTGAAAAAACACACACACTTTTTCTACACTCAACTCTTATGAGTTAAAGTTATAAAAATGCTTATATTATATAAGTTTCTCTTTATAATAAAGCGGTAATTCGCCTGATTTGAATTATTATTTTTAACCTTTGGGGATCTCAACCCTCCCCATTTCAACTTCTTCTCATCTGAAGGGTGTATTTATGAACTCGGTTGATATTTTTTACCCTTTCTTCAGCATGCCACTCGTTGAAACTTTTAAACGAATGGTAGATTTGGGTTTTAGGAAGCCTGAATTTTAGAAATACAGCTGAAATTCTCCATAAGTCACGTTATAACCGTAAGTAAGTAATCTTACTAAACGGTGTGTGTGTGTGTGTGTGTGTGTGTGTGTGTGTGTGTGTGTGTGTGTGTGTGTGTGTGTGTGTGTGTGTGTGTGTGTGTGTGCGTGTGTGCGTGTGCGTGTGCGTGCATGTGAGGGTGAAAATTGTTCCTAAGCATTCATCATAAATTGCAGATATGTGCTTCCTTTCGCATTTGTTTCATTCTGTTGTTGATTAATTTATATTTTTTGGTCATGTCTTTACCATGACCAAAAATATTAATTCCCGGTGTTACATGTTACCGGTTTTTCACCTTATAACAGCAACTTGGAGTTGCTCAGAATACTCTTGATTACCGGAAATGTCCTTTGAAAGAAAGAAAAACTCATTACATGCAAATTGTAAGTATGAACTTGCAATTTGGTATTGATATTTGGAATACGAAAATGGTTCGTTATTTCTTATAATGAACAAAAATCAAAGGGGCGCATGAGAGAGAGACATGAGTAATTACTCATAATTTACCATTTGAGATGGAGAATCCGATGAATATACATGCTTTCGTTTAAAAATGAAGATGAGCCGTAATTAGTTTTTAAACTACGTCATCCATTATACAATATTGACATATTTATTTATTCTACTAGTATGTGCAATATTTTCATTAAAATTTGATATAGAACAGACAATACGAACAAGGATTCGCATTAAAAAGAAACACACGGGCTGATATAAGAAAAAGAAAACATGTGAATAATCCCTATTCTTGACTTAATACTAATGTTACAAATGGAATTCCTTCGGTAGATCTTATCTATTCATGTGGACAAAAACACCCTTCTTAATCCAAATTTCTCTACCACAGGCTAGAGGTTCCACTGTTCAACTCTTTAAAAACAGTAAAAGAATGCTGGACTTCAAATGTCACCATCTGACTACGAGAAGACAATGCCTTCTAGTAACAAAAAATATACTTAAGTAGGGTTTTCACGTGATTCCTTAAGTAGTAGAACAAGTACTGGGGTAGCGAACAATGAAATGATGCGAAATAACTATAAGAACAATGTCTCATCCATTGTTTGCTCGCAGACGAAACAGCGATATCAAAAGATTGATATGTCGCCGGAATAAGCATTTCATCTAGGTTTTCGGTAGCAATCAAAAATGAGAATTTACTTTTAAATTCGAAAACAGAGAAAATCTGATACATTTTATCTATCCTAATAATTTATGGGAAACTTTTTAGAATAAGATTTCATTTTAATTTACTAGTTTGAGATTTGAATAAGTGAAAGCTCACTTGTACGACTAAATAAAAAATATTGACTCTAAGCTTTTTTTTAATGTTACAAGCTTTATTATTTAGAATAACGTTCCATTTTGAAGTTATACTAGAGGAACTATCATCTTCTTTTAATCCTGACGGATGTAATGGGACCATGCCCGAATACAGAGCCTTTTGGTCCCAAAGTAAAAACAGAATTGTCTGACCACCGACGTTATACTGTCTGTCTATAGACAGTGAGTAATTAAATGTACGGTTTTACAAACTAATCTTATAAGGTTTTAGAAGAATCATGGCTTATAAAGCCGACTAATTTGTTGAAAATTTTATTAAATCCAAAAACACAATTTCTATAATCAAACTGCATATATATGAATGAGTTGAATTTAAATAAAATTTTACATAGCATTAATAAAAATAACTTAGCGAGACTATACTTTGATTTAACATATAGTATCCACCTACATTTTCAATTGGAAAATAAGCTTTAATCCTCCGAACAAGACAGATTTTTAAAAAAAATTCTTATACAATTTTGGGTTATTTATTCCATAAAATTTTGAGTAAGAATCAAAATTGTAAGTTTGCTAGTCTCAACTGAAAAATGATATTAGATCTAGAAAGAAATAACTCTTCCAAGATAGCAACTGAAAATTGAATTGCACTCGCATGCTTTATCGATATTGCAGAAGGATGCTTAATATATAAGAAAAAAGCCTGAAAAAATTCGATAGAATACTTAATATGTGTGTTGCCATTTCTACTTATTATGAAAATGAGGAAATAAATTATCAAAAGTTTCAATCTAATAACAAACAAATCTAAAGTCCGTAAAAAGGAAAGAAAAGTAATAAGAAGAGTACCACTAATTTCAAAATGAAAAATTTATTGTACCTGAAGGGAAAAAATAGACTGTAATGTGGTAGCAATTTTTTCGTCGTCGTGATAATGTAATGTAAATATACTGCAATTGAAGCATTACTATTTCTTCATCGTGGCATAACGACACCTGTAACGCTGTCCTATATTTCCCCAATGTTATAACATCGGTGAAATGTTATAAAGAACCTAGATTTTTTTCCTTGATAGGAACTTTATTAATTATGGATTTACTACATTAGAAATAATAGTATGGGGGAAGAAACTTTCTTTTTTTCCCAAAAGAACAATTTAAGATTTCGTCCTTCTCTGATTTGAAGGTTAAAAATCAAAATGGAACCAAGCAATGCTCAAGGGATATATGTTAAAGGCTTCACATCAATTTAATTTCCAAATAAATTGCATATTTTCCTGGAGTAAAAAAGATAAGACATCACTAATATATAAACCATTATACATTTGCTTATGTGTAACGAAGAGGGCTGTAATCAGAATCAGTCTACCACGGTAAGTGAAAGCCATATAAAAAGGACCCTTGATTTTAAAAAAATGTAGAAATGTAGAAATGATGATGTAAGAAAGGAACATCCCACCCATGAGAGAAGAAACGTAGTACCTTTTATAGGTGAAAGTGAACAGAAGCATCTATATAGAAGTCGGTTTAGCAGTAATTTATAGATGTAAGCTGCCAGTATGGAGGATTTTCTAGAGAAATTGGACCATATTCGTTTTTAGTTCCAAAGAAAACTGAAAAGCCCTTCAGAACTCAGCCAGCCTGATTTAAACAAGTAATTCGGTGCTAAAGAGAACGTCTAACAGGTTTGAAATAATACTATTTAACAGAAGGTAGAACTCATATTCTTTTCCCACTGATCCATGTTCTTGAGCTATTTCATGTTTTTATCCATTAGGTCACTAGTGGACTAGTAGCATTATTAACAATATGAAAAGAAGACGTGAACGATTATAAATTTCGTAAGGAAATAACGTTCATAAGAAAAGATAACACGAAAGGTCGAATTGAGTCACATATTATTTTCTAATGAAGTGCAAAGAGTATAAAATCATTTCCTGTTTCATTACTGAAATCTACGTTTCGAAATATATTTAGAGATTTTAGCCTTACGTAATCATACGAAATATGAGAATTTGAAACACTTAAACATGTTAACAGTATTAGATGAAATATATATATAACATGGAATTTTTCAAAGGTATATAACTATAAAATGTAACTATCTTGCCTCTAAATCTAAATGAGATTTAATGACGAATTGTTTTCATAAAAATAACGATCCCCTTATCTTTGAGATACATTAGTCATTAAAACTTTTTGAATAGCCAGAACTTCCTATTTTAGACAACCATTTTTAATTTCGTTTACTTAAAATTAAGAGATTATATACAAACCACATTTATTAAAAAAATGACTCATATGACCTCGTACCGAAACTTCCTATATCTATTTATGGAAGGATTCATCAAACATAACGGATCCGACCTGAAGACAGCATCAGTATTTTGAAATCGGTATGAATCATGGTGCTATGAGTTAAAAAAGAATTCACCTGATATTTGTTAAACAGTTAGAGTGATAATGAAGTGTTAAAGAGGATTTACTATATTTATAACACCAGGATATTGCAATCAGTATGAATTATATACAAACTACATTTATATATAAAAAAGACTAATATGACCTTGTACCGAAACTTCCTATATCTATTTATAGAAGTATTCCTCAGACATTGCAGATCCCATCTGAAGACGGCACCAAGATTTTGCAATTAGTATAAATCATGGTGCTATGAGTTAAAAAAAGAATTCACCTGATATTTGTTAAACGATTAGAGTAATAATGAAGTGTTGAAGAAGATTTACCATATTTGCAGAGTGGAATTAATAAGCCTAAAACTGATTGTTTTTATTTAATCTGATGAAATGAGTTTCCAAAATTATATCTCAATGTTTTACTCTCCCGAGTCATGTTATTTTTTTCAAAATGAGTATCTTTCTAAATTTAATTTTAAAGTTTTATAAATTGCTCAAATAAATATTTTTTGCTTGCCAAATACTTTTGTAATAAAGCTTTTTAGTTAGTAAATTTACTAATGAAATTAATTAGCTAAAAAACTTCCATGAAGATTGATAGGGACTTTAAATAACCGCTTAAATTAGACGAAAACTTAGTAATTTGAATTTAGTTTCTTTTAGTATGGTTTAATTTTGTTGATGGATCAAATTCTGAGATAAAATATATCAAATTTTCGACTTATTAATTTGAAGTGGTAAGATATATTATTTTTTCTTTTCTATAGCTAATTATCTGAATAATCGTTTATTGCACTTTAAAAGTTTCCAAAAAATACCAAATAATCAATTGTGTATACCTCTGAGTATTTAAAAGTTTATAAAATTTATTGTACCCAATTCCAAAGCCCCCAATCAATTCGATTGAATGTTTTTTCAAAGAGCGGCTAACAATACATGTCAGCAAGAAAACATTTGTAAATATAAAATTTTTATTTTGTTTAAGAACATAGGCCACACTACAGTTCATTAAATTTTATACAAAATTTGAAATTTTTAATCTGAATTTTCTAGAAATAATTAACACTATAGACTCTCTCTAATCCGACGCATATGGGAGAGTTACCTGCTGGTTTACAGAGAAAACCCAGACTACAGAAAATCATTTGGAAGGGGGAAAATGGCTCGTTACCAAATAGCATGCTTGAAGAGATGCATCGAACTATGTAGTGTGAATGACGGATTAGACGGATTGTCCTACAATTCATTTAAAGGATACATTAAAACAGTTTAATTTACGACTTTTCTGGGCACTGATTCTATTCGGTGGAGATCGAAAAAACTTGATTGAGGTGCAAGAATATGCATGAATGGTAAGAATAAATACATTCAGTTAAATTTAAACGTTTGAACTAATGAATCTAGAATAAGAAAAACTGCATCTCCTTAAGACAAAATAAATTATCGTTTCAAAAATAAAAAAATAAAAAATAAAAAACTTCTGGGGTGCACGAGAGTTCCATGTCCTCGTTGCAGTCATTAAACCCCTGATTCTAGAGTTGTTATGGATCCTAGCCAATTTAAGGCAGATTTTTTAAAGATTTTATTTATAGAAAAATAAGTTAAATTAGCTATGCCAGTAATAAGAGAAAAATAGCATTAGAGAATATTAAAAATAATGATAATTATAAAATACAAAGTATTTTTCAAAGTTTTTGGAGGCAAAGAATAAAATTCAGCAAAAGTCTTTGGAAGAGGAGAGAATGTGAGATTAAATTAAATTTAGGACGATTTTGTTTTTAAAAACTATACTATATGAGGAGTAAATAAAATTAGAAAAAATATAAATAAATAAAAAGAAATTCATTATTTTTCTTGAAATTCTTTGGAGATAAAGTTCAACAAAATATTTGTGAGAAGAAAGCAAATTCAATTAAAAAATGATATTGAAAGATTTTTAATGTATTAAACAAAATATGAAAAGGACCTAAAAAGAAAAGTACCAGGTTTTCTGAAATTCGTTTCCTAGAGGAGAGAAGAATTGAGAAGGAATCGTTGGAAGAGTGGAAGGATCACAAATGGAAGTTGAAAACACTAAAATAACAACAAGAAATAATGAAAAAGCACAGAGAAAATATTTATGAGTTAAAGGGAGACAAAATTCAACAAACATCGTGGGAAGGATCTAGATAAAAATTGATTTTCAGAGTTAGAATTTCAAATACCAAAAGGTTAAGAAACGCTGTTTTGAGAAATTTACCCTTTTATTATATGCAATTATTTCAAGCGCTTTGACTGAACAAATTTTGATAAAGCCACGGCTAATTTCAAAAAAGTTATATGCAAACAAAAACTTCTATGAATTCTGATATACTCTAATGAGTTGCTGTTTTTCAAGGAATCTATTATTTCCTTTCTTATCGAACAATGGTTTTTCACGTGTTTTGAACAAACTCATTTATTTTAACCCCTATAATTTATTCCCCTGCCGAGTAAAAGAATAAAAAAAGAAAGAAATTCGACACTCAATAAATGAAGGAAATCCGAAAAAAAAAACTTCTGGTAAAATTTACATTTACACAACAAGACAAAGGAGTTGATGAAGTGTGACAGAGTTAATGTAGAATTATCTTGAGTTAAAAATTCCTTTAATCGAAACAAATACAATACAATAAATAGGCTTGGTGCACTATTCCTTTCTTGAGAATTCGCTTTTGGGGGATATTTAACTTTTCTGTTTTCTCAGGAAGGGACTTTCACATTTTCTAAACATGTATAATGAAGATGGAAGAAAATTAATAACAATAAGAACAACAACAACAATAATATTAATAAAACCCAATAACTAAATTTCAAGAATTAGTAACTGTGTCTTGTCTATATCTGATTCCTGCATGTAAGTGAAAAATATACACAAGTTTATGTCGTACTAAATAATTCAGTGAGAGTGGAATTTCAAATTCAGATTTTTAGACAGTGAATCAAATAAAACTACAAAATATGTTTAATCTTCCGATGTTAAAAAAATTAATAAATATCCATTTAGATTAATGATGAATAACAGATATCTCAGCTGGCAATGCCTAGAGCGATAAATTTGCATTCCAATGGATCTTTGAAACATTTTTATCGCAAGCGATTAATTACACGCCCTCCTGAAAGAATCCTCCCTCTACCCCTCTTATATCCTGGGAGGGGTGAAGGCGAAGCATGCCTGAGCTAAAAACGAGCTCTGCCGTTTCTAATATTGGAATAATAAGTATTTGATACTAATAATTAGATTAGTGGTTTCTAAAATTTCATGAAATACACTCCTTGTGGGACGGATGTTATAAAACATTTCCCGTAATTTTTCTTTTTTCCTACGAAATATACTAGGCCATCTCCAAGTTTGAAAGAATTCGAAATATTACTAGCTACTCCTATAGACCATTTAGATGTATCGATGCAAAAAAAACGGTATCAAGTTTCCAGATCAATTAATTTTTGAATTATTGCAGTTTCGTTCCCTTTCGAGGAGATTTTTTTAATATCATGTCGAAAAGGATTTTTTCATGTGTCAAGAAAGCAATATTCCAAAATTGTGTTCATGTATGCCAAGAAATGTGAAGAACATCGCAACCATATAAATTCAAATTTATGCTTATAGAAAAAACAACGAAAAGTAAGGCAAAGTTCCAATTTTAGAATTAAAAAAATTAAATGCTGTGCCCAAATATACACTAGATGGTTATGAGATAAATACAAGTTTCTAAAATCAAGCAACTTCATAGGGAAATAATTAATAAACTCGTGATAATAGGGTTAATTTGTATCTTTTATTAGGATAGTTTTTTCATAATTTTATGACATAATTTAAATACAAAATTTTACATATTAATTATAGTTTACTTCAATTGATAAATCCATTTTGAAATAACAGAAGGTTAATTTAGGACTGGCATCTTAATTTCGAATCGTATTTAGATGATGACGATCCAATTGTGTTTAGATTATTGTTTCATCAACAATCGCTTTTCGAAATTGCACACCACATCAGAGACCGGCCGCTTGGCCTCGACAAATCTTTGAAGCAGTAAATCTTTCCTCATTTCGGAACTCTCAAAGGAACCCTGAAACTTCTGGTCTTGAAACCGATATAAAATGCTTGTATATAATTTGTCCATCATTTTAAGAAGTTTATTTTCTCGTGTCATTTGTCTATCAATGATCGAGCATACGAATAATATTTGTCAAATAAAATCCTATTCTGATGGAAATCCCTAAAAAAATTCCCTTTTCCTTCTTACTTCCTATCATAACACGTTGTGATACTCTTTAGATTTTAAATTTTCGAAGAGTTTTGCAAAACAGAATTTTAGTTCGTTGCCCCTTCCTCGGCTCCTTCTAATTGAGGTCTAATTATGAATAAAGCTAACATATAGTGTTTATTTCATTAAAAAATTGGGATATTATGAAACAAGGATTTTTTTTAGCTTACTACAAAAGTTTGTTGAAAGCATTTTTTTTGTCTAAGCCAGTGGTCAACATTCTTTTAATAAACTAGCGACCCTTCGACATTTAGATTCGATGTTCAATAAAAATATAAAATTTTCTGAAACTATTTTTTGCATTGTCCAGAGTCTAGAATTCTTTCATAACATCAAAGATACGATTAAATTACGATACACTCATTGATTCATCGTATATTTATACAATATGGCATGTTTTATGCTTAAATTTGTATAATCATAATCAAAACCGAGTATGCATCTTGGACATCTTCTCTTTGACTCAAAGTGTTAAAAATCAAATATAAATTACAATTTTGGATTAAAAATTGTACACAAAATTCATCCACCTAGCTTGTTATATTTAATAATTTTTATATCCAAATATATAATAAATGGCAGATCGATATCCATTTAGTAATAGTCCACAATCCGACATAGATATATAATTCTCGTTATAAATTATATTTCGAGTATCATCTATCTAGCTAGTTACGATTTCAAATTACACATTAAATAAATTAAGTTGACATAAAAATGTATATAATTTAACACATTAAATAAATTAAGTTGACATAAAAATGTATATAATTTATTTTTTTTAAAAATCCGATTCTTAGAAAAAGAGATGCATTGAAATCTTGAGGTATTTCTTCTAATCTTTTTGTATGTATCGAATACAAAAAAGCAATACAAATTCCACTCTTAAAGTAAAGTAAAAAACAAAAACTTAATTTGATACGAAATATTTAAAAATTATTGTAGGAAAACGAAGCTGATTATTTCTCGATTTCGAGCTTTCATAATGAAGTCAAAAATAATGAAGAATGTTGTACAGCTGGTTGACGTCATCGTTGCCTAGTTACGAAGAATTGAAAAAGTAAAGAAAATTCAAGAAATTAAGTCAAGTCCTTCTTTTTTGTTTCAGTCTGGCCACATCATATCATTCAACTTTTCTTACAAGAAAATACTCATCAGAGTGGAAAATGGTAGAAAAAGTAAGGATTTAAAACTTTAGATTGATTTTCCGATAAGTGAATAATGAAAGCAAGAAATCATTTTGCCTTCGATTTAACTGAATGATTTCTTTTATTTTTGAAAGAAAACAATATTTTTTTTATTTAATATTCAATTATTAATTGGCGAGCCAACACTGAGCAGTACTGGCAGGAAAAACCTTAAGGAGTGAGGGCCCAATTTGAAACAATTTCGGCCTTTAGTTAACTTACACAGTAGTCTTTTAATAGACGTATTTTAATTTTTTAAAAAAATTAAAATGTTAAAAATTAATTAATGTTAAATGTTAAAACGCTTAAAATGTTAAAAATTACTTAATGTTAAATTTCAAAATGCTTAAAATGTTAAAAACACTTATTTATTATTCTTATTGAATGCATTGTGCCGTAGTCAACGTATGAAGTGAATTGATGCCTTTAAAAACGCTTTTATTTGCAATCACTCAGAACATAAAATACGACTGTTTAAGAAATGAAAGAAATTTAGAATTATCTTAAAAATTAATAATTTTTGTTCTGGACTTCGAATTAAATAAATCAAATTCGAATTTATGCGAATATGTAAACATTATGTTAATAACAAACAAAGAGATCGTCGAAAAAAAATTCACGTTCCCGATGAATTCATCAAAAAAATACGAATTTGACATCTTCCACAGTAATAATGATGATTAAAAACATTTTTATGTTTTTATATGCTTTTACTAAACTTCGCATGCTTCTTTCACTGATGGAATTTTATAATCGGTTGTCATTCATTTCTACAAAACTAGAGTTTCGAAAATGTGTCGTGATAACGTTTTATTTTTTTATAGATTCCTTATTTATCAGTTAAAGTATTAATTTAGCTATGTATTGATTGTAATCTAGGAATTATTTTAAGAAATACTAATTTTAAAATTTTGTAATATTTTTAACCTTGAATTATGAAATATATAAAAGACTTAAAGATAAAAAAATAATAAAAAAATTAAATATATTTTGCTAGTTTATTTAAAAGCTAGAAACTATATATATATATATATATATAAAACTAAAATCAACAGTAGTCAGCTTATAAAGAAATTAAAACACAGAATCGCCGGCGTCCTGGCGCAGAGGAAGCGCATCTTCCCAGTATTCTGGAGGTCCCGGGTTCGAGTCCCGTTTAGGGCCTGGTTGTTCTTCTGGGCACTTATCTGTGAGTTGTGTGAATGTGCCCCCCCCCCCTGTAATAAGGGGCTGAGCAAGCGAATATGTGTGTGTGCCTCATATAAGCTAGAAGTCAGACTTTTACCCATGGGTGCTCAGGGGTCCATACCCTCAGAAGCTACAGCACCCCCTCTTTTCATTATAAAGTGGACACGAGATTTTCATAATCAAAACACACAATCTCGAGAAAGATTCTGGAGTTTCATTGAAAGATAAAATATATTATAAATGTAATCCAAGTCCCACTTTCGTCAGAATTTTGCTTTTAGAGACTCACAGTTATAGTTTTGTTTTAACGATTATCATTTTAACTAAAATTTAGTCAAATAAATTAATAATAAAGAAAGAAAAAATAGTAATAATATTATATATACGAAATTAAGATACTATAAGAATATTTAATTAATACGAATAAAGAAAAGAAATTAATAACATTTTAAAAATAATTCTATGAATAGGAATATTATTAATGCGAACTATAATATTAACTATTCTAGAAGAAAATATGTAGAAATATTATTTCTTAGAAATATAGAATTTTAATATAAAATAATTTTCTTAGTGTTTTTATATAATTGTTTAGAATATCGATCGAAATGTAGAGAAAGTTGTCCGATTTGGTGTAGCAGTTTGTACGGCTACGCGACAACCAAGATTGATTTCCATACAAACAGTAGATTTTTCGTTTTCTTTTTAACCCTCACATGAATTTCACATTTAATATCGAGAAATAAAAATTTAAAACTAGAAAATAATAAATATAAAAAATGCTTTTTTCAGTGTATTGGGAAGGAAAAATCATTTATTAAAAATCTGATCTAAATAAAAACTGGAAAAACAAAAGTTGTAGAAAGCATTAGGAAAAGCCTTTAATGTCACATTGAACTTCATAAGAAATAAAAATAACATAAATTCCTTATAGAAAAAATCAAATGCATGTAAATATGAATACAATTCCATTTTAATTAACACTTTCTATTGGCCTCAAATACTTTTGATAAATTTTCTTGTTATTTTTTTAAATATTTTTAATGATTGGATAAAAGCGTTTTTTAAATTGTTTTTATAATTATAATCTTTTTAAAACAGGTTTAGTATAGACATCCTTAATTAATATACAGCATTTTTTCAGAGAGCTTTTTGGATTGAAAAAAGGGTGACTGTTTTTACTTTTGTTGGCATACTCTGTAATAGATTAAAATATTTTTCCATTCGAAACTTGATTCCAATCCCTTTTCACAGAATTTGATTGACAATTACCCAAACTGCTAAATGTTTCCAGGTTAGGAAAAAAAAGACTTTCTGTAATTACTTTAATGGTTCATTTTCAGTTTTTCCGAGTTTAGTAATCAAGATTTTGTTAGATTTATTTAAGGGGAAGAAAGCATAGAAAGTGAAAACTATATATGTTTTATTTTTTAAAAAAAAGGAATAAAAAGGAGATAAAATTAAAAAGGCATGAAAGAAAGGTTGCAAATTGTATGTAATTGTTCAAAAATGTTTAATCTTTCTTATAAATTTAATTTTTTTATGAACTAAATATCTAATACTTATGAAAATTAAGCAACTCATACCTTAAGTTCGCTAATCCTTTTTTCTAGATATAGTTAGTTGTTCATTATAGCGTGACAGTGCAAGTTGTGACATTTCTGAAAACTCTTGAAACAGTTTACGATTTGAAAAATACAATTATTAACATGTAAAGATCTTACATATTTTAAGAAGCAAATAGTTCTAAATCTCAGAAATGAAAAAGCT
Source organism: Argiope argentata (assembly GCA_026289955.1). Lineage (NCBI taxonomy): Eukaryota > Metazoa > Arthropoda > Arachnida > Araneae > Araneidae > Argiope > Argiope argentata. The sequence goes on from JAOUZG010050771.1 coordinate 1,743,545, forward strand.
GCAGTATAATTCTTCATCTTTTCCGCTTGCTAAACTCCTTCCTGAACCAAAAAGTTCAAATGAAGTTTCCTTTGAGAGGAAAAAGGAAATCTTTAAAATCCGCAACTTTTGAGTGTCATTCATTTGTTTTTCATAAATATTATTAATTAAAGTAAATATTAATTTCATAACAATTTTAAAGAAACTCCTTCGCAATGAGTTAGTATTTGTTCCTATATAGTATAATAAATACACCAAATTAATAAAATTTTCATAAAAATGTTTAAAATGTTCCAGATATTTATAATGATAAAAGTTAATATATTAAACGAATTTTTCAAAAAAAATTATTTTCTTATTTCAGCGTTTATTGTTGTATATTTTGATGGATTTTTATTCTGGGAGAATTTAAATAATTATACGTTGCTCTTTTCTTGCAACTGAAAGTAATATTAGGAAAATTACTAACCGTTGTCGAAAGAGTAGATATTTATAAATAAAAAAATTCGTAAATGTCAACATTTAAACTAACGTTTCATTTTTTATTATTAATACCTAATTCTTATGTTCAATTAAAATATAATTTTCAATTTTGATGTTATAAAGAAAATGTCACATTAAATAATCTTTTAAATAATCAAAAATTCAACAAATAGCAACTATTAAAGTCAACCAATGCAGTTTACCTACTTTATGGATTATTCTAGAAAAATCATCAAGTATGAGAAAGAACATATTGCATTTAAAAGTCGTCTCTAATATTGATTGCGCACACTATATATTCTTTAATAACTAGCAAGAGACCATCATCTAAAAAAACGTAATACTTTTGATTAGATATTTAATTATCATATGTTAGGAATATAAAATATCAACAAAACCCTGAAACTTTTTATAATTTTTTCATATCCAATTCGCTTTAAATGACAGAAAATTCAGAAAAACCGAAAACTCTAAATGACATTTCTTACTTCAATTGCTTGACATTTCATTTAGTTAAACTAATAAAACTGAAATTTTTGTTCACAATAAATAAAATTTGGTAACTGAACTACCGTAATCTATTAGATGTACAGTTACAGTTTCACTTGTCAACCTAGGAAAACAGCACGGAGTTTATTATTTTAAAAAACCCTGAAAGTCGGTTTACTCATTGGCTTTATGCACTAGCCTGTCTGAATGAATATAAAAATCAAATTTGCCGATAACTGCTTTGATAGCTTATATCTTAATAATTTAGTAACAATACAAAAAATGAAATAAAGATGAAATTTTTTTTACAAATCCTATGTTATTGAACGCTTCAGAATTTATCTTCTCCAAACTATTTTTCTTTTTTTTTATTTTGTAAATTTAAATTTTAAAACTTTAAAAGGATATTAAGTAAATTTATAGCAAAATTCTTTTTATTATGTATAAAGTTACCTATATATATTTCGAAATGTAAAGATATCAAATATAAAAGCAACTTGGGGGGGATTGAAATTTTTATATTTTCAAAAGTATATTTCTGAATTGTTACAGTTTTCATAATTCAGAATATACTCTTCTTCTTTCTTTCCTCTCAGATAATATTTAAAAAGAGTAATTGAGAAAATCTTTATAAACGAATGAAAGTAATATAGAAAAAAAAAGCAATTTTAAAATAATTTCAAACTTAAATTTTCAAGTAAAATTTATGAGTTAAAAATCATATTTATTTAATTGAAATCGCTTTGTAAAATATATTTACTAATTAGAGCCAAAAATGTAAAAATTAAAATTTTGTATTAAATAATTATTATGTTGCAGTTTATTTTTAAATAAGCAAAACAGCGAATGACTCAGTTTGTTTAGTTAAATTAACATTTCGTTTTGATTATAAACTAGAGTTATTTTGATATGAACTTCGTAATTTTGTAACTCACCAAATGGCAAAGATAGCATCCAGTCACTTCCCACTCACACCTACCACACTTTCTAGTCACTTGTATGTCCGGCACAATGTAACGACGCGCGTAAATAAGTTGCATCAGATTCATTATTGGCTATCCATATTGGCAACGTCCCAATGTGATTATCACTGTGGGATACATCACTGTTATGGATTTTATACTTCAATTTTGTACGCAGTTCAACTTACTGTACAGCAGCACTGTTTAATAATAGTGGTTAATGTTTATTATAATAATAATAGAGGTAATAGTTAATTTTTTTTAAAAAAATCAAAAACACATATATGTTAAATGAATGATATTTTAAATTTGCGTCTTAATTGTCCCCCAATCAATTTCCAATATATCTCCTACGAATATCGATTATGTAATCAAAACATTTAATCAAAAATTATTTTCAATTGTGTTAAACTACCAAATGCTTTCTGTAGGCAGGAATAAAATATTCACTAAAATTATTCATAGGTGCTTGTTCCACTAACAGTTTTCCTTCTGTTTTTTATTATTATTTTTATTCAGAATTTTACTATTTCCAAGAACAGATTCGATTATTACATATTTTTACGACAAAAAATCGTCAATTTAATAATGACAAATTGAATATCATGCTATTTTTTTCAGATTTTCATAAAGATTTAAATATTTTTTAATACTTGTTAGGATTATATATTAACAAAGGATTTTACAGTAAGGAAACTTAAAATGAAAGTAAGAAGTAAAAATTATTAATAGCATAAATAAATTTTCACTTTAGAGAACTTCACTTATGAGAACTTATAAGTAAATAATTAAAAATTTCTTAAGGAACGGAAATTTTTAATTATTTACTTAATAACTTAAGTAAATAATTAAAATTTTCCGTAATGAATCCGCAATCCTTTACTTAAGTCAAAGTAACAACTAACACGGATTTAAATTGGATTCATTCAAAAGAAATTTGGAAATGGAAATAAAAATAATTACTGTAAATATTATTACTTTATAGATAATTCTGTTTACAGTTCAGAAAATACAAGATTACTGAAGAAAATTATTATTATTTTTTCTAAATTTTAAAATAGTAACTAAAAAAATAATTTTCAAATTTCATTCGTCTAGCTCAATGTATATTTCAGTTTTTGGTGTCACTTATACATGGACCGTTTTTTTTCAATCCGTTTTTTTTAAATTTGGTATTTATTTTTTCCACACTGCCTCTAAAATTCCGAAAATCAGCGAAGTCTCAACTTTATTTTTCATTTATCTACATTTCATTTTATGTAAGAATATTTCATGGACCATGAAAATTATTAGAAAGTCCTATTTTTTCATACAATTTTGTAGACTAAAAACAAAATCATATCTGAGGGGAAAAAAGGCATTGAAAGATAGAGAGATTTTACATTAACTAAAATGTTATTATTTTTGGCAGAAAATGCAAATTTTTTTTAAGAAGATTAAAATACTTAATCCAGTGAACTTCTTCGACAGATTTTATAAAAATTAATACTGAAGAAAATAGAAAGGAAAAGAAAACATTTTAAAAAGAAATTTCTAATGATTATTTAATACAATTTAACCTCCTTTCCTTTGTTTTAGAAAAGCGAATGCTGTGAAATTTTATTGATTTAACACAAAAAGCAACTTTTTAATCTTCTAAAAAAGAGGAAAACTTTTATTTAAATTGAAAGACTCGTTTATTTCCTCCTATTTATTTTTAATTCCCTTCATTTACAGAATTAAATATTAAGGTAAAAAAAGGACGCACTAGTTTTAAGGTCATTGTTTTTTATGTTGATGGGAATATTATAATCTGACTTTCATTTTCTGAAATAACAAGTACAACATAGAAACATCGAATATTTGGAGAAAAAAATTCTGAAGCATGTGTCACAGTATTTCCTTAACAATATATTATTGTAAAGAGTAAGAAACTTGCTTCTTCTTATCTCTTATTCAGATTAATGCGACTCACGTTAGATTTAGCCAAACGTGCTTATAAAGTTTTCTAAATGAAAGCAATAAAAGTTTATTTTTTGTTCGGGTTTTCCTTAGAACTTTTTGATGCACCCAGCCACAGAATTAGCAATCTTGAATGTTTTATTTTAATCATGCAAAATTTTTCATAACAAATATATGACAGACGGGTAGGTAAAAAATCTTTGAAACTCTCAGCCTCAAAGGAGCGTCTCGTTAGTTATAACAAAGTGAATATACTTTATTTATTTAGACAGATTATAGCGCCCTTAAAAATAAATTTAAAAAGGTAAGAAAAATAACAAAAAAATAAAGAAGATTGGCCAACATGTCCAGTTAGAAACATTATATTATAATAAAAACGCAAGGAAAAGTTTCACGAAATCAGTTAGTTGCAAAACTGGCTGAGATATTTCCGATTAAAATTATGAGCCTGCCGCGATTTGAAAAAGGAATTCATCTCAAAATTGAAAAATGTATTCCCCAGTAACCCTCCTACTCTTTCGAGGGTATCTTCTTGGGGGTTTTTTATTTTTATATTTTTGCTTATTCTCTTCGTTGCTTAAAATTCTCTCTGTGATTGTAGTAAAAAAGTTGTATGTTAATACAGAAGAATACATTTTTCAATATAGGATAAGCCCTTTTTTCAATTCACCGAAAGTTTACAATTTTAACCGAATATATCTCCTCCAATTTATAAAAAAAATGCGGTTTTTTGACATTACTGCTAGTAATCCACTAATGTTGCATGCACACGCTTGGTCTAGAAAATATTAGTGTAAAGCTAATTTATTATAAACATGCAATATATTCTAAACATAAAACTGTAATGGAATGCAAAATTTTGAAATATAATTAGAAATATGCTGCAGCTTCTAATGCTGATAGCGGAGTTACCTCTTCTTTCGAATAATTTCCTGGAATTGAAGAAGCAAATGTCTAGTTTCGCAATTGCTTTAGAAGTAAATTCAAGCTTTCTGTAAGCCTTTTAGCAGAGAAATTACCTCTTTCCGACTATACAAAGATGGAATCGTTAAAGGAAATGACTTTATTTGATGAATTTTTAAATTCCGTATTAGCATCTGTAATTTATTTCTGAAAAATACATGTTAAAATTCATTGTTGTTTGCTTTCGAATCAAATGCTTTATGTATCTCAAACAAATTATTTTCAGTTTAATAATTTCTTCGTTTGATTGTTGTATTCGATATTTCCCACCTTTTTCTGCTGCTTACCTACTGAAACCTTTTACATGTGACTATTTTAAATATATTGAAAATTAAAGTTAATATTTAGGCCTCTAATGAATTCCCTCTTCATCTTAGAATAGGAATTCATTAAACTGAATGATAGAAAAGTATTCAAACTCCTCAAATGCATTTATATTCTCTAAATATTATTCTTGATGTTTTTACTTCGATAAACAATGCCGTATTTTAAAACTCTAAACATGATTGATATATTTTTCTGGACATCTGATAACGGATATCATATACCTTTATTTGTAAGAAATTTATAAATATTTATGTTTGTTAATAACTTTTAAAAACACTTTGTTCAATTGAGAATTATTACCCAACCTTTATGAAATATTTATGAAAGCATAATTTTTCACCCGAAATATTTTCTGGTTTCTATCATAAAATCAAAACAATTTTTAAAAATCTTTTATTATAAGTTATAATAATTTCGTCCATAAAAATTTTAATTCTCGGATGAATTTATTATAACTTATAATACAAGATTTAATTCATGGACGTGGATTTGCGAAGAATTATAAAAAAGCTTATAAATGTTACGTCTATCTATCAAAAAAATTCTGAATGTGCATAAAAATTTAGAGGACATTTAAGTTATTAGGTCAAACTTCCGTGTCAAAATTATTGCATAGATAATAAATATTGCTGATAACTTTCCATATTTTTTTTTCATTTCACATCAATTCACTAATTTTAACCATGTATGCAAGCATTCACAGAATTTATAAAAAGAAATAAACCCTTTCAACAATTACGCAATTAATTTTAAAATACATAAATATGAATCTGCATGTCCTTTTGAAAGAATTTCAAACATTTTAATTTTTATATAAAATTTTGTTAGGAAAATTTCAGACATGGGATTTCCGAATTAAAATTTATACATTAAAATGGAGAAAATAAAGAAATCGCTAATCATTTCTTTTTCTATTTTTGAAATAAAATTAAATTTTTTTTGCATTTTTTCAATGTTTTGTACCACATAAAAAAGAAAAATTCACGCATTTCTTTTCTGACTGATATAAATTTATTATTTAAAGAATAATTTGATAAAAGCAAGTTTAAAAGAACTAGAGCATAACCATTAAGACAACTTTTCATATAAATTAATAGAGAATTTTTCATTAAAATTCAAAAATAAAATTTCAGACATGTAATATATTGTAAGGATTCTGGTACATCTTTCTTGTGACTTTTTAATGGGAAGAAAAATATTGCCATTAACATCAACATCTCCATTAGAAAAGTTTTAATTTAATACGACCTAAAAATTAGAAAATAAATTTAAAAAATGTGCATCAATTATTAACTTAGAAGAGATACAATGAAAAGTTATCATTTAGAAATTTCTTTGAAGTAATGTAAGCCAACCCCATTTTCTTGACAAATTTTACTTCAAAAATTCAATATCAATTAATAAAACTCTTGTGAGAAATTTAGCAACTCTAATATTTTTTATTTTGAACCAGATCAGAATTTCGATTCTCAGTTTAAGAAACCCTGGATTATCGAATCCTTATCAAAACACTAATACGTGTTTCACCTCGAAGAGACAACATTGATGGATTTTAATTACGCCGCAAACGTCATTTCATAAATGCTGTTTATTTCTCTGACTCGGCGTCACGGCGCCAGCAAAATAACAACAGAAACTCAACTTTACAACTACGGAGAATTTCACACGGAACCACAGAGCAAGTTTTCAGCAAATTACTTTTATTTAGATAAACGAATTTACTTATGTGAGGGGAAAATATAATTTCAGTGGTCAGAAAAGCAACATTACATTTCTCGAAATTCCATTTCTTTTGTAGTGCATCGGGTTGCAGAAAAAAAAAAAGACAAATAACAAGATTATAGAACTTTCGAATGAAATACGAATCCTAAGGGGGAAAAAAAATTTTTTTTTTCGCTCCACACTTCTATGGATTCCTGGGTGTTCATTTTTATAGCTGTTATTTTATTTTATGTGTGTTTTTCCCTTTAGATATCGCATAATACTCGAACTCTTAGGCCCGAGTATTGCTCCTAGGAGAACCAGTTTTGTATTCGCTTTCTGACCTGACCCAGGATGATGACCTGCGCGATTTTGACCTGTCGGCTGTTTATACAGTAATGCTGCGTCATCCGAAACATACTACGGAGACTACATGGCATACGTACGGATGGCAAAAACAAAAATGAAGAATTAAAAAGCTTAGATCCTTTTTTTTAAACTAACTATTGTGTTGAGGTGAAGGGGGAGACTCTGGATGATATTTGAAATATGTTTTCTTGATGAGATAATAATTAACTACGGCATCACTACAGGGGATGAATCACTGTTCAGTCTAGTCATATGACTTTTAATGAAAAGAAAGCTCTGCTTATTTTTTGTTAGCACGAAAGGCAATTTAAGCATTTTAACATAAAAGATAATTGGCTGGTCTTTTTAAAGATTGGAAGTTGTTAACTAAACATTGTGGTTTGAACACTGCATTCGTTAAATGTATCATTTTTTTTAACTCGTAAGTATTTCCAGAGAATCACTAAGATAATTTCTTCTTTGTAATATTTAAAACAAAATTTCGAACTCTTGTTGATTCGAGTTAGCGAGGACGGTAATTTTTAATACAAAGAACGACTTCTGGTTTATAACCTTCTTGAAGATTTGACATTATAAATTAGAATCTTTTTTAAGTAAAATTTTTGTAAAAAAGGAAATTATTAAAATTTTTATTTAAAATATTCCTAAATATTGTCACATTAGATATCTTATTACTTTTGTGTTATTGAAAAAACAATGAATTTTTTTAATTGATTTTTTTCTTTCGATTTCTAATAATCTGCTTAACAGTTATTAAAATTACCTTTTATTCTTTTGGCTGTTATCTTTTTTCAATTTTTTGAAATATTGTTTAAAGTACTGTAATAAACTTAGAATTAACAGAATTATAATTAGCAGCATTGAAATAAAATTTTAAATTTTAACCTGGATTTTGCATGAATTTTAAAAATCAAAGAACAATTTAGAATCTTTGATTATATAAGTTTATATAAATCATATGATATATTTTTTCTCAAATAAGTATTTTTTAAACTCTGAATAAAAATATTTCTAATTTGATAAATTTTTGAAGCATTGGGTGAATACTATTTATTAAAAGCCCATTATTTTAATGAAGTTTACTTTCAAAAAATATTTGGATAAAACTAAATAATTAAAATGAAATCATATATGTATTTAAAATTAAGCCAGATTTAAAAAAAATTAGACTTATTTTTTTACTTTGTTTCAAAAGGCTTTAATTTCCTAAACATTTATGGGTGATGCTTTTGTAGCTCAATCATGTTTTTTAGGGGGTAATTTGCAGATTTCATTTTTGTCCCTTAAATATTTAATCATCACCAACTGACTAGTATCTGCGTTAATGATTTCAATTTCTCCGAATTTTACTCTCCAATATAGAAAATACAGACCAACAGAAAATCCTTCTTTAGAATTTATGTGCAAAGAAATTATTATAAGAAATTTTATTTTTAACACTGGCAACGAAATACGGTTGAATATTTTAATAGGTGAGTTTGAATTTCATTACATCATTAAGGGATGATATAAACTCTGTATTACAATAAAAAACTTATCAAAAATAAAGCAAACTTCATGCAGTGATGAAACTGATATATTATGTAGTTTTATTAAATAGTGAAGAGTTGAAATAATTGTAATTATGAAAATGTTCAATGAAGCAGTCTGAAACATTCCTAGAGTGATTTCTTTTACTTTGATTGTTGCCATCCAACAATATGCAATAAGAACGATTTCTTGCAACGTACGTTAGTGTATTTTATACATTGAAAGATTCTTTCATCAATTCTGATGTACAAGAAGGTCAAGAGGACTTGTATTGTTTCTGCAAAGTTTTGTCGAGTCACGTTGTTTTACCTTGATTTAAATTTTTCCTTAGAGTATTTTTTTTTCTTGTCGAATCTTGGGTTTTTAGATCTTCTCAACTCCAGAGTAAACAGGGCATTCTTACATTGTTAACATCCTGGCTTAATAAATCGGCTAAAATTCTAAAATCCCCACAAATTTACTTGAATTAAATCGATATTTTATGTTAACGAGAAGAAATTTTTTGTATGGTTTTTTTTACTGGGTGAGCTACACGAAATAAAAACACTAAGACATCTCATGAGATTCTATTTCTAGAATCATTAATTACTCTTTTGTGATCAGTGGTGGAATATGAATGAAGTCCAGGAATATATGTATATTTAGCAAATAATTCATCTTTAAAAAATACCTTTCGAATATTTCCCCCCGATCTCTGTACTAAGAAAATTTTTCTTTTGGCGCAAATAAACTTTTAAATTACAATACTAAAACTTGAAACTCTTTCTATTAGAAGTTTAAATCGCTTATTAAATTATTTTACAGTTTGTTTATTTTATATTTCTTATTCCATTGTTGTATTGTTTTTATATTTTTTATAATCCTTTTATTCAGAAATCACTTTTATATTTAATTACAATATATTATTACTCGATAAATATTCATATTAATTTTAATAAACAGATCCTTGTTTGTTTGTGAAAAATCTGAGAATGTATTAAAAAAGCAAATATGTCATTTTTCTTATCAGCTAATCTGATTTACTAAAGCACATTTTTTTGTAAACCAGATATTGACTTCTTGCCTGTTCTGTTATTGGTCTAAAACAATGGTTATTTTTTATAAATAAGTAATTTTGAATGAATAATTTTTTATGATTTTTATAAGATTTATAATGAATTAAATTAAATGCTTTTCAGTAAGTGCAAAAAATACATTTATATGGTTAGAGTAAACTGGAGGACAAAGAGGTCTCCAACCACTACCATATTCATAAGACAAAAGCTTAATTAGAGCGAAAATAGAACACAAAAATTCTTGTGATCACGAATTACTGAACCTAATAGTTTATTCTAAAAGCTATTTTTATTAATTCTGAGTGCGAGCTTTTATTTTCATAGAAAGAAGCATCCTTGTGCATAGTGATACAATGCTTTTTTAAAAAAAAATCATTTATTCCTGCCCAATAGAGAGCGATATGCGCTAAGGCCAAAGAAGTCTACAGCAATAAAAACATTTTCCCTTCAATCATACTTAAAATTCATGCGCTTTCATACTTAAAACGATTTGCTTTATTTGAATATTGGGTCAATTGTTTATCTACTAGTTCAATTTTTTAGCATATCTGAAATAATATTTAGCATGAATGTTATGCTACAGGAAGAAAGAGTTGCCATTTTTGAAAGCAGGTTTTCAAGGTTATTTTAAATAAGAAATAAAGCATTACGACCGTTAGAATCTAGCTTAGGTTTGAATTCTAATTTGTTAAATGCCATTTTTGTTCGTAAATTAGATTTAAAAAAATTACTGAGCCTTTTTTTATTAGTATCAAGTTAGCAACATGACACAACTAGACTCTTGTGTCACAAGAAAAAAATCGCCAAACTAAGCTTGGCGTAAAATTAATTGATAAAAAAACTAATTTTAGTTTATTTTCGTACATTGAGAAGACATTTTCATGGTAATAAGAAATCGCATAATAAGTTAGATGCTTTGTCGGACGAATGCGTGCAAATTCAAACTTGGGTTTAATTTGTTACAGTTCGTATTGCTAAGGCGATGTTATTTTTTAAAACTGGAAACTTCATTGTTTATATACAGATAATCAGAAAGTAAAACATTTGCTTTTATAAGCAAGAAATAAAAACAAAGAAAATGTTAAAATCATCTTATTCGTAATGCGAAACTGTTTATTAAGAGAACCATTCACAATAATTTAGTCAAGTTATACAAATTTACGTTGAAAGGAAGTGAGACATACAAGAGTCCAAAGTATTTTTATTCACGAATTAATTAATGACTTGCAATCAATTTTCTAAGCAAAGTCGCAATTTAACATGAATTAAATTGACCACGATGTGTAACCTGGTGATCATCATTTATAATAATTATAGATCATTACAAAAGTTCATTAATTCTCAAGATATTCTTCTTATATCTATGCACAAGATATTACTTCAATTCATTGAAATAATCCATATCACCAAAATAACTAAAAAAGATTTTATCTAGATTTCTCTCCAATGGTTCTCTCTAGATTTCTTACAAAGATGGCTTTCTCTAGGTTTCCCTCAAAAATTTTCTCTCCAATGGTTATTGAAGTTCACGTTTCTTGGAGATAAATTCAAACAAGTCAACCCAATTTTCTTATGTATTATATTTTTAAACTAAGATAATCACTATTTAAAATTGTTGTGTCAATCACCTTTCCTCGAATAAAATCAAATTTTTAACATGATTAGTCTTAATACAAAGCCTTTGGTACAACATGCCCAAATCTTTTATTTTCATAAGTAAAATCCATCAAATCAACCCATTAACAAAAGTAAATAACAATGAGGATTATGACTCCCATTCACAATCGAACAACGACTTACCATCAACCATTTAATTATAGACCAAACTGAACTATAAAAACTGTTCGTGTTCACAGATAACTAGGGTTAGCAAACCATTTATTCCAAAACTATTCTAATTGCATCTGCATACGAGATTTTACTTTCATTGATCGAAACAATCCCATCCATAGTGACACAATGTCTAGAAAAGTCATTTATTCCTGTCCAACGGCGATTGAAACCTGTCCCTCTCAGTACTGGGTTCAAACAGGTCGAGTTCGCAGACAGAAAGGACCTCGGGAAGTTCTTTGTTAATCACGCAAATATCGGAAGCTTCTCACATCTTCTGCAATCAAATACCTGAGGCCTTTCCTAGGAAAGTTAATTAGAATTACGAGAAGCACTCAATAGAATAATTAGTTATCAGATTAAACTGAAGAACAATCATTTAGCTATTTACATTTCCTGCTGTGATTCTACTGATAAGACTTCTTTGGAATAAGGATAATGAAAAATGCATGATTAAAAATAAAATGATGGAAGAAAGTTATTCAAGAATATACGGCCTACTTTTTCAAATTATCTTTTGGAATAAAGTAGTAGTTTCATCTTTCAAACTTGTTTAATATTTATCTGAATATTACTGGAAATAAAACATTTGCATAAAATTGCGTATTTGTCAATTAGTTTTATAACTGCTGCATTGCTTATTATCAATTACGCATGAAACCCTGTGGTATACCATAATGTATTGAAAATGGGATTGTAAATCGGTCAACATTTTATTCAATATCCTCGTTTTTTTTTATCGATTTTCATAGTATTACTTAAGTTAATTGGTGGTTTTCTACTTTGTTTATAACGATGAATAAGTAATTTTTTGTTCGGCTTATTTTTCGAATTTTTTGTGCGCTAATTTAGACTAGTAAACTATATATTTGACACAAATGTGACAAATAAATTTCAAAAATAAATCATCTTACTACTTTCGAAAAAAATTCCTGCTTAGAAATTACATTAATTTTTTTTCTAAATATTATTAATGCACAATCTTACTCAATATTCTTAGCCAAACCTTGAGAACAATGAGAGTTAATCTTAAACAATATGGCTTGGAACTTTATCGATAAAATTCACCTCCCTATAATTGAATTGGAAGGAAAAGTTTTAAAGTGCTCAGAAATTTTTTATATTGTGTAATTAGAAAAACTGTTTGCATTTTTGTTCGGCATAAACCTCAGGAATATCAAGAAATTCTTCTTTATCTTAGAATTAGTACTTAATATTAACAAATTTACAGGATGGTCAAAAAATAACTTTCCATTTTTAATGTCAACGGCAGTTGAAGCTAATGATCAGAATGAAACCAAATTACATAAACCACTGCTGAGGGCAGGAGGTGATGAATTTCGCAAAAGAAGAAATATTACTACCAAAAGTGACCGATAGTAAAATTTTCAGCGATTTTAATATAACTAAGAGGATAATAATATAGTTGAGATAGGTAAACTGTACACATCATGAGATTGTAAAGATATAATAATACTTGCTATAGTTTAAATATAATTACCCATGTTTTCCTTAAGAAACTTAGTACAATTTAATCTTGGATTAGTAGTCACGTCTAGAGCAGAAATATTAAGGATTTTTGTTAAAGGTGAAAATTAAATGTTAGGAATGTTGGTAGTATTGGAGCCTTAGAACACTCTCTAATAGTACTAAGGTGACTATAGTAATAAGGTCAAGGTGAAGTGCTCTATATCTTCCAGGTGGTGAAATCCTTGTTTTCTACATCTGTGTAGGCTACAAGAATTCTACCTTTTATCCTTTAGAGGATATATTTGACTGATTTTGGTAGTCCTTTTGTTTTGCTTATTTGTTTTTCAAATGCTGATTTTCTTCATCCATTTGTATCCGAGCATCACAAAATCTCTAATTCCTAAATTTATTTGTTTAATAAGAAAATTAGCACAACTCCAGAAATCTTATCATAAAGCAACGTTAGGGGCATTAAAATAACAACAATGTTGTTCGTTAAATTTTAGTCTGTAATAACAAATATTGAATCTCAATTTATATTTAATGGTGTCTTAAATGTATTAAGTATTAAAGGAGTTATTTATGTTTAAAATTCAGAATATTGAAAGTTATGGAGAAATGTTTCATAATTTTGCATATTTGAGATGTTTCATTGATCTAAAAGAAGTATAATTTTTTTAAGTATAAAATGTGCTTGTAAGTTTGACCCTGCATGTGTATACTTTATTGGGTATTGTTAAGGGGTGCATAATTTTTTTCCCTTTTGAAGTTCCTATAAGAAGTGGCAAACCACTCACTTTTTTTGACTCTCTTGTACATTTATTCTAATTTTGCAGGATGTCTGAAAAGATTTTTCGTTTTAACGGAATTAGAAGTATTTTGTTTTAGAGCTAATTTCACAGAGAAATTGGATTTCCGTATGGATTTCCTCCTCAAAATTCTTAATACAGGATGCCTTATACACTTTGATAATTTTTATTAAAGTTTAATAAAAGTGAAACTGATTAATTGTAACTTTTTAAAACGCTAGCACAGAAGGATGTGTTATTCACTTCAGTTCCATAAACTCCAAATTTCGAATCGTGTTTGAAAAATGAATTAGAAAATGAGACATTACTCAAATATAGTAAACTTTCAGATGAAAATTTATCCAAAAAAGGGATAAATTATAATAATTCCGCTTTGTACCGCATGCTTGAATTTGTGAAAATTGAATTAAAAATGCATTGATTTCAAACCAACTCGATGATCGCATTAAGCTTCTTCAGAGAACTGTCTTCTCTTCAATTCAACTAAAAATATCGAAGAAATAATGTTCTCATATTAGTCATTTGGCTGTCATTTCTACTTTGAGGTACTACTGTTGCGAGTGGCACAACAGGTAGGGCATGACAAATGGCGGGAAAGACAATGACAAGAGGTCAAACGCTACGTTTTCCGGAACAAAAGAGTTGAATGCCTTTTATGCAAGTACTCTTTAAGCTGAAACAAAAACATTTGAGCAAAATTTAGTATTTCAATTGATAATGACGACGTGAAAATACTTTTTTTTTTCATATTTATAAAACAAAAGAGGTAATGTGATATGTTGATCATTACCTTCTGAAATTTCGAATTCTTTGAAGCACTTAACCTTAAAGGTATGGTTTATAAAAAAATTACTACTCAAGTATTTACATTAAATTGGTTGTTCGAAGGGTTGTTTTGAAAAAATCAGCTGAAATAGTCTAGTGTATTTCCGTTTCTCATCATACCTGTCTAGTCAATTTTCTCGAACTATTGTAGTCTACTTATCGCTTCATATTGTTACTTGTACGAAGGTGCAGGTGTCTTTTCAGCAGTAACATTTTATTATTATTTCTTGAAATAAGAGTTTCGCTTTAAACGCAACAATTCTCGTTTACAGTTTGCAATCATAAATCTTAGGTATTTATCTATTACAAAGATTACAAAATATGAAACATTTCAATTTCAACGCATACTTCAATCGATTATACGCTGCACAAAGATGCATATTTGCATTTCCTATATTTTTGCCGAATAAAATCTAATTTTTATTAAATAAATTATTACTTAACAAACTATTTTACTTACTGCATATTTAAAGAAGCACGAATATTCCACTACAAATAAAATTCTTTTAACCTCCTCATTTCATTTTATTATTATATAATATTAAGTTTTTAACAATTATGCTTTTTAATCGAATTAAGATAGTTAAAAAATTTACTTTAAATCATCCATTTCCTTGTACACAATCATACATAAATTTATAAAACTGATGTTTCAAATTTGAAAATTTTGAGCCCCATGTTTAAAATTTGACTTTGATTGATGAATTGTTTTGCGCTAATATAAATTACGAAATGTATTATAAATATTTATACGATAAAAAAAATAAACTTGTTTCAAAAATGTTAAATTGCGACAGAAATTCCGCTGGACTTTTGAGTTGTTTCTCTTTAAGAGGAGCCCAGAAAGGTAATAAGAGCAAGGTGTTTTGAAGGATACAATTACTAAAAACAAAATGGGGAAAGATGAACTCAGGAAATGCAAACGAGACTATGATGGACTAGTGGGAAGGTTTAGACTCTATCGCCAGAGGACTCCAGTTTCAAAACTTGATTCTTCCTTAGGCCTGCTAGTTATATTGGCCCAGCACAAACAACAACGGATGTTAAATATAAAAAAAAATTCCCTCAAGCTCAAGTTGAAGTTTGGAGAAAGATTTTATCTTTATCTATCAGTATAATCGAGAAGCTCCTTTTAAAAGTACTAATTATTTTCAAGAGAGTCTGCCTTCCTTCAAAATTGGCTGTTGTTATAGCTACACCAACTAGTTACAAAATAACATGATATCTTAAAGATGTACCTCCACGCTGCTCACTCTTACTTTTCAAAGCTATTACAAAAGCAAGTAAATTAAGAAAAGAAATATAAGAAAAGTAAGCAAATATAATTTTTACATTTTATTTAAATTATTTCATTAAAGAAATTGCAGCTATTTAATTTCAGATTTATTTATTTATTTTTGGCTGAGATAAAAAAATATATAGCATTTTATTTATATAATGACTTAATTATTAAATTATTCAATTCTAATTTCAAAAATGCTGCTTTGTAAATTTTTTAAGATGTCCATTTTTATCGTAGCCCAATAGCTAATTTCTAAACCATTAAAAATGGACAGAGTTGCAATTTGGGAAAATGCTTCAAATGAGGGGAAGATATATACTTTATACTGCTTGGGTCAATAAATTCATTTTTCAAAATGTTGCGAAATCCAATTTTTTATGCAGTCCTCGTTCTATCAGCCTTATTTAGTAAAATAAGACTGATAGAGTGATAAAATAGACAAATAAGACTGATAAGACTGATAAAGTAGACAAACTAACAAAAAGTTTCCTTATTCTAACTTTGACCAACTTATAAAAACTTGAAAATCGATATTTTGGACGAATTTTTCAGATAATTTTATTGCCTCGAAATGTATTTTATGAAATTAATTAAAGATTTTTAAAAAATCAGGATTTTTTTTAAGAATTCAATATTTTATTAAAATTATATGTCATTGTGTTATTTTTCTCAAACTATTCTTTAAAATAAATTTGAGTATGGTTCCCCACTTAGGAAAAACATGTTATAAGTCGATCAGTTTTAATTAAAAACATTTTAATCGTATGTCTTAGAATGTAGACAATATTTTATTAAATTAGATTGTTAGAACAGAGAGTTCTTATATAAAATGTGTATCCTTTTGAAAAATATATTTCTTTGCTCAAATGACATAAATTATGATTTAAAACACTTTTCCAATTTGAACGACATGTATATCGCGAGGTTTAGAAAATAACATGAGACCAGGAGAAGAGTGGACATCTTCTACGTGTATGTGCGTTATTAGATTAACGAAAGTTAAATATATGCATAAAGCTGTGTTAACATTCAATTCTTTGAAAGAACACACCAAAATTCTCTTTAAGTTAATTTGATTGATCGCTCCACATAGAAATATAAAAGTTGCTACAGCATCTTTCTCATCGTTAATTATTTTCGCTCTACTGACCTAACGAGGTTTTTCAATAATCAAAACGAGAGGCTTCTAGTTTATTCATTCAGTTTCAAACAATTGATATTTAAACAAAACTCCATACGAAAAGAATAAAGAAACGCTAATGGTGGTTCTTTCTTTTAAGTTTTTTTTTCTTTGAAGGCTTATGTTTTGTGTATAGTTCTTACAATTTTTCAAAGAATGTCTATAGAATTATGTAACCATTTTTGAAACTTATCTTTTCTCAATCTAAAGTTACATTAAACATACCTCATTTGAGGAAGATGAGTATGAAAAGAAACACATATTCATTGTCTCTTTCACGTATTTTCTTAGATATAGAAATAAAATAATTTTATTCATACTCATCTTCTTCAGAACAATAAAGGAATTTAAGTGCGGTTGTACGTTTGAATCGAGGATCATTAAGTGACGTATTGAAAAAGATCCTAAAGATCTTTTCTAGGTAACGGAACTACCTTCTTCAGCGCTAATGGTAGAGGTAAAGGTAGCGCCAAAGGTTCTGAAGGGTGATTCCAGAATTCACGAAACACGGAAAATCAAGATATAGCTATTGTACTGAATAATAACTTTAATGTATAGGCTGAACCAAAACAAATGTCAGCAGCCCTCGAATTTATGAGCAATGATGTTAGGTCTATATTGTTATCTTGATTTGGTAACGATAATGGGACTCAGGTAGCTCAGATGAAAAAAACCCCGGTGTAAAATGGAATTTTAGTAAGAGTGAAAATCTCTTTATCATTATTTATTTTATGTGATTTTGTTATTAATTTGAGTATTAATATTTCTATATTTTCTCAAAAAATAGCCTAGTTTATTGAATATTAAGAACTTAAAAATGACAATTATTCATACTTTTGTCGAATTGTTAGTCATTATCCATTCTATCATTAGGTAAAGAGTACAAACCTATATTGTTGTCAGGTCACCAAATACCTTTGCTAGGAAATACCAACAGTTTTTTTAATAGTTTATGTTTTACTTGAGTGACAAAAATTACTGTCACAAAAAAGTGTTGTGCTTCCTTCTTAAAATAACGTATACTGATTTATTCGCTCGACTAAAACTTTCCCCTGAGCACTTCAAATACAAGATTGACTCTCAAATATAAGTACCTGCACATTGATCTGAAATTTATGTCAAAGGTGATATTGCTTGGTCATAGAACTCATTACCGATGACGGATCATACCTCTGTTTGAG
Source organism: Argiope argentata (assembly GCA_026289955.1). Taxonomy (NCBI): domain Eukaryota; kingdom Metazoa; phylum Arthropoda; class Arachnida; order Araneae; family Araneidae; genus Argiope; species Argiope argentata. The sequence goes on from JAOUZG010050771.1 coordinate 1,761,921, forward strand.
AGATTGTAACACGTGCCTTTCGTAATATGATCTATTATGCGCCGAAACTGAATTTTTTATTTATGATTGCTATTCATTCACTACGACGTAATGGTCGATTATTTATATACTTTCTTCTTTCGCTTATAATTTAAATGAAATTTTACCGTAACATTCTTGTATGTACGTATGTATTTTACATATTTCATGACATACGCAATCACATAATCATTCTGGTGCCACATTTGAACATCATTAAAAAACTTTTTAAGTAACCTGCAACAGATTTTGAGAAATCAATATTTTTTGCATTAGTTTAAAAAGATTTATACAAGTGAAGCAGTTTCTCAGTCCCTCATGGAACTGTTTTAAGCAATCAATTTAAAGAGATTTTTAGTCACTATTTGAATATTTTCATTGTATCTAAATGGTAATGAACAAGCTATCCCATGGTAAAGTTTTTAAAGTAATGTCAGTAAAATTATCAAAATAATTAACAATGGGATACTAAAATTTATTATAAAAATATTTGGACCTCTTATTTTGCAAAAAAAAAATCGTAAAAATATAAAACTGGAATCTAAAGACCCTTTTAACAAATCTCGAAACTCACATAGAAGAAAATTTCGAGGGCGAAGATGAAGTTAAATTATAAGTATCCTATTTATAGGGTATCTAGCAATCTAAAAGCCACTTCTCTCTTAGTAGAAAATATCGCAACAAAGGATTTCTAACATAACAAAACTGCTAACAAAATTCTGACATAAATATTCTCTAAAATATATTAGCTCACTTTTCATCAATCGATTGAGATTCTTGGCTCAGGAATGAAATTTGCTTATGAAGCTCTTTCGAGACTTAGAACAAGGTTCAGGGGAAAAGAATTTAAAAAATCACTCGTAATAAAGCTTAATTTTACATCTAAAGCTGGCCTCGTGCTGTTAAAAATATATTAAAAAGTATAAAGTATAATAAATAATCAATATCACTGATTTAAATTTTATATGTAATAAAGATTAAATCTAAATTGTGGAAAACTGTGTCGAAATACTAGAAACAGGATTTTCGAAAATTAATTCCCACTTAAGACATACTCTTTTATCAGGATAGCTTTTAAATTATTTACTTATGAGTTGACTATCAATGACAAAGAAAACCGAAAAATTTTGGTTGGAAGCGAGGGGTGGGGTCACGAATTTGAAAAATATTTTAAACAATTAAGAATCTTCAACATTTGATTGCTAATGATGATCATAATAATGATTGTTAAATGAGGATTCTCATTTAAACATTTACTGTCTGCGACATAAAGTTTGACGGAAGTTGTTGATTTTTCACGACTTGTGTTACAGATGGCATCGAGTCACTAACACCATAAAAAAATGCTTCTATTTATGGAAATTATAAGCAAACGAACGAATAATAAGAGTTTTGAAAAATGGCACATTTGTAACACAAAAAGAAAAATGTTGCTTTTAAAATGCTTTCTATTTTTTACTAAAAATAAACAATAGAAGCATCTGCAAAGCAAATAATATTTTTAGCAAAATCTATTTTTGCTAACTAAGGCTTTGCTGTATTTCCTCTGTTTTGTAATACACTGAAAAATCTTATTAACATTCTGTAAAGAAATGACTATTAAAAGCGCAATCACATTAAACGTCTCATGAGATATTCACATTCATGAGACATTCGCCTTTTTCGTGATACATTTATAAATCTAAAACTTTCCCCTAGAAATGTGTAAGATAAAGGAAATTAATTCATTAACTACCCTTAGGAAGTATTTTTTATCTTTCACATCTTTGTTTTTGGAGGAAAACGCAGTGTCGAACAGGTTTTTCCCCCCAACTCATATCAGAAGTTCTTTATCTTAAGTGATTTTTTTCTCTGTTTCAGCTAATGAAAACTCTTACTGCCATTTCAAACTATTTTAGAGTTCAAGAAGCTGACTTCTAAGGCTTCTGTACAAGTTGTGAATTTTACAGTTGACGCATTAATTAAGGATAAGATAAAACAAGCAACTGAAAATGTGCAACTGATTTTTAATTTTAGGGATGGGTTTTTTTTACTGTCCATAGAAATATGTAGATAAAACTAAGTTTCGTTTTAGTCATTTTTTTTTATTTTACGATCTTCATATTTATGTTCACAAAAATAAGAATTCGTGACTTATTATAGAAGATACTGGGGATGGCCCTCAGAAATATTCAAATAGCCATGGAAAAGACATTTCATCATACATTTAAAATGAAATTGAAGAAAATTAGGCATAATTTTTGGAGCAAGGTTAATCTGTATACATACATGTTAAAATATGTATTCTTAGTTATAATATCCATGATTTTTTTAGCTGGCATGATTATTTAAAGAACTGAGAATCAGATCACCAAGTGTGTTACTATACCTGGACCAAGCTTAAAATTACAAAAATCTTTCAAAATGAATCTCGTGTAGCTTTAAAATGAAATTTAAATACGATGGATTGAAACTCAAATTCTTGTAGGAAAGTCTAGATAATCGAATAAAGGAATAAATATTTCAAAAAAAATATTGGAAAAAGTATCTTAATAGAAAAAGAAGTCATTATGGTTAAGTATGTAAGCATGTATGTTATGTGTGTTGATACAGTCAACTTTTGAAAGTGCAAAAATTAATTACAAACTAATCGAATTTTTACCGCTTTTCTGAAGTAACTTCTTAAAAAATTATTTTTCATATTAAATATATATATACCATCTTAAAAATCCTAATTTCCCCATTTCAAATATATCAGTTTCATTTTTGCGCAATATTTTTTTCAATTGTTATCATTTTTTTAAAAAAAAGGCAACGCATTTAAATCAATGTTAATCTTGGACTCTCACTTTTCTTTTTTAAATTTCTGTTTCATTGTAAGTAGAAAATGGACAAAAACAGACATTTTATTCATTATATGAACAAATTATTTAAAACGATGGGCAATCCTCTAATCTCTAGAACAATAAAGTTTGCGTTGCTACAATTTAAACCAATTTTTTTTTATCTTCATCTTATTTTTTTTTTTCAAATTTTAAATCTTAACCAGTTGAGTAAGGCATTGCAATTATATTGGGAAAGAATTTTTTGGCTGCTTTAAATCGGAAAGATTGAACTTTCTGATAACAAGAATCTCGCAACGACATTTGTCTAGACAATTGCTTTCTGAATTACTGTTTCATCTATTAAAATATATGCCAAACGTTTAATACCGTTTGATTGAGAAAGTAATAACACAAATAAAATAAATAACGCGCATTTTGCATAGCGCACGTGTTTAACAATCTTTTTGTTTTGTTTTGTCTATTTAATCACTGCCTCGATTTCTATGTTTTGCTCTGAAGAGCAGATGAAAAAGTCGAGCACCAAACTATTATATGATTCGCGCCAGATATGGGAAAGAAATCGTCTGTTTAAGAATTTGATTGTGCCAAAAGATTTTCATAGAGCAATCATGAAAAGTATGGTGAAAGTTTGTGTTTTGCATAATCCTTACGACGATTCGAAACATTGCGGCTTATCATTTATAGAGTATGTAACATCGATATGTATCTATGCAAAAATAATTTAGTTAAAAAAGGAAAGCTTTCTAATAAGGTCACAAAAAGGGATTTGGGTAATCGTGAATCTGAAGTGAATGAAAAAGAAAGTTTGAAACAGGTAAGATTTTTAATTATTTAAACATTTTTAACAGCATTGTATGAATTGAAAGAGGCCAAATTAAATCTAGTAATTTAAGTCGATAATTTGAATATAAGGTTTTCATTGGTTATTTTATCTCTTTGTTCCGATGTTCGAATTCAGAATAAACATCAACCTGAAGTTTCTAATTTTAATATTGGTGATATTTTAATATAAAAAATGCACATAAATCGAAATTTTGTGATAAATTGTCAAATAAATTTAGGATAAAATATCTGCTTAGCAAAATAAATAAATACGTCACAGAAAAAATGCCAAAAAATTTATAAAAGCATATTTTTGAACATCAAATGCTTTCGATTTGTGTGACGACAAAGTGTACCTATTTTTGTACACTTTTTCAAAGCAAATTTACGATTAGGCAAAGTGTACAGTTGCTTAGGAACTTGATTGAGAAGAGCAGCAAGTAGATCGATTCAAAAATATTATTTGCTTTCAAGCCAAATAAATAACTTTTTAATAAATACAAATTATATGAGTTTTAAAATATTAAGATTACAACGCGTACTCACATTACATCTTTAAAATCTGTATTAAATAAATTAAATTATTGATATTTATATTTTAATAATATATTGTATTATCTTATCAGATGTTTACGTAATATTCCACGTGATTTGAAAAGTAATAACTTTTGATGCTACATATATTTGAAGTTTAATATTTTGTTATAATTTATTAATAAAAATGCTCTTAATTATAATCAAGGAAATCGTGGGTAATTATCTGCAATTATGTTTAATTTTTCAAAACTTTTGCTACTCCATCCATTTACCAAGATATTCGTAAATAAATTCCATTTGCTATGATATATCGTACAGTTATGTTAAAGGAGGGCCTCTTTAGGAATCTCTTTAGGCCTCTTAGAAAAGGGAGAAACATGCATTGCATGGAACCGCAAAATATTTGACGATAAATTTACAAGAGCAGAAATATTCCTTTCTACGAGTGGAATCTTTCTTAAAGATTAGTAGTTGTCAAGGTGATTTATCGTAGTTGCTCCTTATCTATAGTGAATATTACTAAATATTTTCTTATCATAAACCCATACAGAAAAAAAAAGCTCGTCAACTCAATTGAAGCTATTTAAAAAAGATGGTGAAAGGTGGAAAATAACATACCATTGAATAAAAATTCAATTAAAAATAATTTCCATGTAAAATCTTTTTATTTATATATGCAACAATGGAAATCATCCTTGTATACGCACTTTATTATATTTCGATGATCATTTACAATCTTTAGCTGTATAATCCATAGGACCTTAAATTAAATAGAATTCGTTTTCACGTTAAGACATGATTTACAATTTTTATACATAAAAAGCTTAACATTTTGTAAATGACATTATATTCTATCAACTAACTGCTGATGTATGTTTTTTTATTTAGAATTCGGATAAGTATTCGGAAAAGATAGTATGTTAATGTTTGAGTTCGACTAAAATTCTTCTAGATTTTAGGGCTGTGATTTGAGAGTACACACTTGATATTATCGTTACTTTTGTCGAGAATAATACATTTATTTTATTGCTGTTATAAAGGGTAATCAAGAAATAAATTACTCAATGTAGAGATCTCTACAATGCATTCTTTTTGTCCAAACGAGATAAAATTTGAATTACAGGGAATTCAAACAATGCACTTGACATTTATTAAATAAAAATCTGCCAATAGATGGCACTGTAATAAACATAGCAACATTTAATGTTTTATAAATATTAAATAATGTAAAGATTAGCATTAGAATTGCTTAATATGTTTTTCTTTATGTTCAACTATGTGTTCTAATCGCAAAGCTATATTTTCCACACATGACCGGAATAAATTTGCCAAAATATGAAGAACATGGCGATGATTGTGTTCAGATATGGGATAAATGTTCGCTTTTGTCGGTAAATATTGTCCCTTAATTTTGTGTTCCTCTTTTGGTTGAGGAGTTTCCTCAACCAAAATCACAAGAAGTGCTTGTTTTAAAGACCAAGTTTACCACACTTTCGAAGCTAGATAAAGAGATTTGCTTTCGCTGTCTTCCTGAAAGAATGCCAAATAGCTCAGGTGTTACAGATCTATCTTCCGTTGGGGCATAGAGACATTGGACCTCTTCGTGTCCTCTTCATGCGACGAAATTAATTCTTTAATAGCTGCAATGGAGTTCCGATAATTCTGGTAAAGCACTTTTAATAGCAGTGCTTTTTCTTGCAAAGAGTCATTGTGTAGAGAAGTGACTAATACTGGTTCAGAATCAGTCTTCGTTTTATCCAAAGAACAATTATAATGGCATGCGTTGTAATGCAAATGATGTTTCACATTTTCAATTCATGCAGACAAATACCATTTCTGTTATAGTGTTATGTATTATTGAACTTTTGCAATACATATTTTTTTAATATAAGTCAGTCGCATGATTTGAATTATCTCTAGTTAAAATTTTATCTTAATTTGAACTAAAAAGAACGTATTTTTAGAGTCCTCTGATGTGGAAAACTTATTTCTTGCTAAATACGTTTAGGAAGTTTTGAATCTAAAAAATTATTTCAGAAATTGTAAAAAACAGTCTGTAATATCTTATATATAAAAGTATTATTTTGATTTAACATATTAACACTACACCACATTTCTGTCTCTATAATTTAAGTGGCTCCTATCTGATAAAACAAAGATGTTGGTAGATTATGCCAAAAAAGTAATTAAGCTACTTGACAGTTAAACGAAAATAGAAAATGAATTCAATATTAACGAACAATGAGATTATATAAAATATAAGTTCCAGCTACCACATCTCTATCAACACCTGACATCCCCTGTAAACCAAGACCCAGGCAGCAACATACCTAATAGGCACTGTCCCTAAACTTTCCTTGTTTTACACGCTATGTTATTAGTTTCAATCAAATGCTGCCTTCTCACCATTGTAAGAAAAACTCTATACATCCTTCAAATTAAATTAGCTCTAACTCTGAACTCGGCTCATTCTCAGGGCTGATTAATCACTTTGGCTTTTACTACCCACTTATCAACAACTTCAAACCAAAATTATCACACTTATATTCACCTGGAAGACGTTATTTAATTCAAACAGAAAAGACCACACTTATACTCAGCAATCCACTGATACAGAAAAGAAAAACTATTCACATTCCTTATAGAACTTTAAAGACAATCAGGTGGGTGGACCCTTCTCGCTACTTTGCCATTATCTATCACTTGTTAAAAGTTGCTATCTTCCGTACTGCATTTTCAGCCATCATATGTCCTTGCTTCTAACTAGTACCAAAGTCTTACTGATGAGCCCCCAATTTACCAGATGTCACATTGTCTATTTCTTATATGAGCTTCAAACTCCGGAATAATTACTAAATGAGCTGCCGTTCATAAACATACTAATCCAGATTATGGGGGGGTTCTGTCTCTTAGTAAAGCAATCCGCTTTCTGTTGGATACTGCAGCAAACTGCATACAATTACTAAGGTATCACACTGTACCGTCAAGCATCTAACATTGCACAAGCAATCCAATGATCATCAATTTTGACCAATGCAGAGCTTCTAATCCACACTGAACAGACATCACCTTCTCACTATCTACACAGTAAGATTCGGAAATATCAATCCTACGTTCCATAACTGAAAATAACTTTCCATTGACGTGGGCAAAAAAATTCTTTCCCCGACCAATTATGGGCTTGAAATCATTCTAATGGGTGATCCCTTACCCAAACACCGGCCAAAAGAAGAAAAGAGAAAAAGATACGAGGGTAACTCGAGATTCGGATACCAGTACTCACCTAAAAAGAGATGAGACCCAGCGGAAAACAATTGAATTGCAATCAAAATATAAAGTCTTTCTAAAATAGGAAAATAACATCCTCGCTTTCAATTTATTGATCCCTTTAACCTTTTCATATTTTTACTTTCACCAATTATTTAACCAAATAAAAAGGGGAATGTGTGTCATCTTTTTTTTTTAATGTTTATCATCACAAGAGCCATATTCGGTTATGCTTCTCCAGGAAAAAGATATACAAAGGAGTATAGTTTACACATCAATAGAAGTATTCATGATGTTTAGGTGTCAGACATCATTATTACTCCTCTAAAATATAAAATTTCAATTTTATCAAACTATTTTCTAAATATGAAATTATTTTTTATCGAACTATTTGTAAATTATCATTTTTTTTAACTTTATAAATTCTTTTAAAAATTGAACACAATTCAAAATCAGAAATTGTGGATTAATAAGGATTAAAATACTAATGAAGGATTTAGATCCAACAATTTATATTACAACTGTTCATTTGGATTAATATCCAATTTATAATCCTAGAGGAAACTCTAATGAGGTCGCTGTAGTTCTTGGAATATGCTAGTCTATATTAAAAGATTTTGATTTTTAAAATATTGCTTCATATTCATTTGAACTTTCTCTAACCGCTGATTTCTTTCATGTTTTTCTTTCTCTTTCCTTCAGTTGCAATAATATTATTTTTAATTGCATTTTTTCGCAGTTGCTACTTTCATTTAAGAGTTTTGTAAAACAAAAAGTCACAAGTGCACGAATTCAAACTGCAGGGTATACATTTAAATATTTTTTTTCTTTATTTTCGAAATATAACTTTTTTCAGTTAATAGTTTTTTCGTGAATTGAGGATGATTATTTCCTAAAAAGTTTTTCTTTGCAAAACATTTATCGTAAACCAAATCTTCCTTCAGTATAAAATTTTTTTAAGTAAATAGAAGCGAATTTATATGTATAAAAAGAGAAAAAAAAACAAATATGCATTTCTGCGCAATTCTAAATATATATGTATAAAAAAAAACTTTTCGTACTACTTTCCCTATGCTCATAACCATTATTTTTTTTCTTGACACTGTAAACACTTTTATCCAAATGTTGCTTGTTATGCTGAAAAGATCTTCTATCGGAGCGGAAGCTTTTGACCTTTCTTGGCTCCCGTCGTTTTCTAAGGAGAAATTTTTACTTTTTCCTCAAGATGCGAATAAATGATGGAGAAGGAAGTGCTACTTTTTTATCATATTTTTTCTTCGCTTTATTATCTAATGGTTCACATTTTTCAAATTTTGAGGTCAATACTTTCTACTCTGTCCGATTTTGATATTTTTTTTCCCTTTTTTGTAGTGGCTTGTGTTTTATGAAGAGCGTTAATTGATGTTAGTGACACTCTCTAACGTACAATAATCGTAAAACTTCGTCATGGAAGAATGTCCATTCTGTATTACGTGATGGAATTTCTATTTTATGTAAAGAGCTTCTTAGTTTTCGTGCTTTACTTTTTATGGAGAACACGGTGTAAATAATATTAAATAGCAGTAGTGCTTCACGGAATTTGAGAACATAGGTTTAATATTTGATAACTTTTGAAGCATAATTTTTTAAGGCCTATAGTTCTTTTAAGTTTAGCGCTGTTTCTGAATCAATTTTTGGTCAAATATTTTATTGTTTTTCTGCTTTAAATTATAATTACTGCTTTTCTTACGGTAGGTTTCGAAATGTCTTTTCAGTTTTCCTCTAATTCTGGCGTCTATTGCACTAAAGCTTTGCAAATAAACAGAAGTTTCGCTTCAAAAAAATGTTTTAATAATACTCAAACATTTTGTATAAGTAGATATTAAATATATCAAAGTATTTTGTACAAAAAATGTTTAAAAAAACGATGACGTAGGGGGTTCAATATTTATTGAAATTTGTGAGGTGGACATTTCAAAATGTATGTAGAATTGCTAGCAATGATTTAACCAGAATTTAAAATAATCCATGTTAGGCTGTGTAAATTGAGAAGCTTAGCTAATTTTGTGACATAACAATGAAATTTTATTAATTTTTATAAATATGTGCTTTTAAGAAGATAATTGATGTTAATGGCCATATCTGTGAAGCAGGAATTGCTAAAAATCGTCATGATAGCAGTTCCAGAAACTAAAAGATAAACTTTTAAACATGACGTGAAAGAATGTATTTCTTAGAAGGTACTTGCCAGTTTTGTGATTTGAATTCATTTGATGACGAAAAAAATATCAAAAAGAGTATAAATTATTCAAGAGAAAAATTAATTTTATTTACTAGTTAAACATTGCTCTGTGACTAACATAACATGATAAACGAGTTTCATAAAATTCTTATTCTTTTCATAATTATTATGCGTGTTTTAAGAAAATTTGTCCAATTTAAGGTTCATTTATCGGTTTTCTAAAGATATTTATAAAATAGATGTTTTCGATGGTACTTCTAAAAAAAGAAATTGTTGCCAACTGTCCAGAGAACTTCTAAGAAAAGATTATGTTCCAAATGTCGGAAAATTACTGAAAATAAAAACCACCTTTGATTTCTTGACAAAAAACGAAAAAAACTGCAATATTACTAGGTTATCTCTTAAAAGCGATTTATTGTTGCCAGTGAATATTGTTCATATAATGCTACTCATTTATTTTAAGTTTACGTAACTTTGCGATTACTTGACGTTCGAGGAGGCTTATCTTACCAAATTGCTATTTGATAAAAATGTTAATATATATAATTTTGAAAGGATTTCATTTTACATTACAACATCTTTTTTGAAACAAGATTCAGCTTTGACACATAAAGAAGCAAAATATAATTCTTATCAATTTTTAAAGCAAGGTGAATACTAAATCATTTAGAAATTCATAAGCAAAATAGCAAAAGAATATCAATTTCTAATAACAATTATTAAAATTTTATGTGTTACCTAGTATAGTCAAGATAAGAAATAACTTTATGGGCAAAATTTAAGGTGTTTGATTGATATAGATCCCGAGAAATACATTTTGTAGACAAAAAATTATTAGTTTAGTTAATTGAAGGAACTCAATGTACCGATTTCTCCAGAAAATCGTGCAAACAGTATTCAATTGAAAAAATTTAAATAATGAAAGTACTTTATTAATTTTTAAAGTCTATGTGTCATAAACGAAATGTGCTTTTATTTTTAATATGAATGTCTACTTAAGACCCCGAAGGAATCTACAGGCCTTAATTTCACATTTTATTTAATCTAATGACGTGTTACAACCTTCCAATATGCCAGAAGTGAAATTTTTTAAAATTATTTTTGAACTCTAAAATGATATCAGAACGTAAAATAGAAGGAAAATAAACCAAGACACTAAAAAATTGTATTTGAACCGTGAACAAATTAAGCGAAAACTTGATTATTAAAAGGCTTTACAAATTTCAGAGAAATTTTAAAAACTGAGTAATTAAAAACATATATTAAGCTGATTAAATGTTTTGAGAAATTAGCCTTCACATTTTTATGCGCGTATTCGAAGAAAAACTATTTTTCATAATCGGATAATATGGAGATGGATCATTGAAGATAGTTTCGCCTCTGCAGAACTGATAAATGTATTTTACCTTGAAGATCTAGTCTATCGGCCATTCTGATTTTTTAAGAATATCACGCTGCACGAATTATGCAATTAATTAAAACTTTTTATTAAAGGATTAGCTATCCGAAAATCATGAAGCAAATTAATTATTTTTTTTCTGCTGGTGTACTTAAGCCGTTGACTATAGGCCGCCTAAAGTATGAGGATGAGAAGCTGCCGTATAAATATCAAATATCAACTTTATTAACGCCACATTAGTTCTTTTATGGCTGGCTAAAGATCTATATGAGGATTCCATGCATGAGATGTACGAAATGATGCTCATTTTGCTTGGTTCGAAACGCTTAAAGTCATCCGGTTCGTATATCCCCGTGAAAGGTTAGGATCGTCTTCTTGATTATAGCTCAATTAAAAAAACTGTCCATATAAACACAAATACTGTTTTAAGTATTTTTATGGAAAACAAGCTTTCCCCACAAATTCGACTATATTTTCAAATCGCTATACATTGTTTTAGAGATTATATTGCGTCATGCTTCAGGGTTTATTTCCTACATTTCAAGCAAATTTATACACTCTTGAGTTCGAAAAACACTCAATTTACCTTAATAAGACTTTTCTTCGTTATATTATTCTTGTAAAAGTCCTTAAGTACTTGTTTATATTTATGATCAAAGTGGAAATAATTTCCTATAATTTGAATATATTGTATCGTTTTCTATAATTTGCTGTTTTCTTATATATTCAAAATACTCAACTAGCACTCAACTTGACCTCATATTACTTTGGGAAGCCATTTAGTGTAGCAGGAAATGGTAAACAGCCTTGGAAATAATTCAAGACGCTTATGAGAGAACAGGTTTTGTTTTGGAGGCTGTTTCTATTTTCTATGCGTGTTTTGCATACTTCGTATCCATTCGTATCATCCTCCAAAACCATTAAATCCCCCAGTAATCTACTTTTTTCTCTGTATATGTAATTAAATTTTGAAAAAAAAATTGTAAAAAATATCCGAATGCATGCATATTTTTCAAAGGAACAAAAGTAACAGCAAGAAAATGTAGATTTCGTTGTTTTTAAGAAATAAAAATAAATGCTGTTAATAATGTTTGCTAATAAAAAAAAGCCAAACGATTAAAATGTATAAAAGATAAAGAGATTCCGATTGTAATTATTCATTCTTCAAGGATTCATTTTATTTAATTTATAAGCAATTTAGAACACTGTATCTCCTCATTGTGTTATAACGTTCTAGGTTATTTATAGTTTACATTCTTCACTCGAATATTGTTACTTTTTGTTTTGATATCCATGCAAATGTGTTGCATTATAATCATTGTTTAAAATTACCTAAAATTCGGTAGTTAATTTACTGACATGGTTAAAATAATAATTATTATTCGTGGGAGAAAAACTGTTTCAAAGTTTTCAAGTAGATATTTGATTAGTAAAAAAAATGGGACACAATCTTTCTTCCTCCCAATGGATTTTTTTATTTAATTTAATGCTTTTTAAATTTAATTTAATTCTTCAAAAATATGTTACAATTGCAAATACAAGCATATATATAAAGTATTTTAACTGATTCATATTGAAAGCTTTACGAACAAATATGGATAAAATAATTATTTGTGTAATAATTTTATCTTTCGATAGTTTATTATTTCAAACATAGAAACATAGAATCGGAAATAAAGGCATCGGGATATTAACTATTAAAATTAAGGAGGAGATGTAAATTTTGGCCATGCTAACTAATTTTTAAGAGTAAGCAATATATACATGAGTTTTTGATACAACTTCTTAAATCATTTGGTATTCTGGACAAATAAAAAAAAACATTAATGACAACATTTAAAAATAATATCTACACAAAGAGTTCAGTCCTAAATAATAATATGAAGCAATTCTGTTTTGAATTTCAAACGAATTTATTTAATGAATAAATTCAGCGACTAACATGGTTTTACCGAATATCAAACAAAAGATTTTATCCTGATTACTTTCTATTTTATAACACTGCAATCAATTTTTTTATATACATAATTAAAATTTAATTAATTCAACAATCAATTATTATGTTCTAAATTATTAAAATAGAGTATTGTCTTCAAAAACACACAAGTTTTGAAAATCTGAAAACTAGAGAATGAGAAAAAAAGAGTAAAAAACGATTACAAAATTCATTTTCGCAAATGTGAAATAAATTAAGTTAAAGGAAAAATCAGTTCATTATAATTTAATTCCTCCGTTTTCCTACGATTCCTTGGAGAGAGAATTTATTTTTGGATTTTCCAAATTTGAAGGGGTGATATGTTATTTTTGCGATGTTGGTACAAGAAATTTGTTTTTTATCCCAATAATTTCTAACCACCATTTCTATCTAATTTCTTTTATTTGCAATTTTTTGATTAAAAAAAGAAATGTGGAAAATATCTCACAATTGGAATAGGAAAGAGAGAAAGTTGAAGTTCCAACTCCGGTGATTAAAGGCGACTTTAAAAAATCTTTCAATGATGTCTAGTTAAAACTCGTACTCATATTGTTTGTAATTTTCTATAGATATAATTTTGAATCGAAAACCTAAATAGTATATTTCAACAAAGTCAATTTATACATCGCGTAGGATGCAAGAGATTGGCGAGTAATGAGACAGCATAAAGCAGAAAAGTTTAAAAAACTAATAATAAATTTTACGAAACTTTTATTTAAAACAATCTTTGGCTTACAGCTTTACTTTAAGGAACTTAATTGAAAATATTTGTTTATACAATACTAGCCGCCTTTGTCGACCAGCAGGTTCGCCAGTATTAATGTCGACTAAAATGTTCATTTAATGTTTTTATTTAACTTCAGCTTATAATAGGTTTTTCGTCAGAATATTTTTAAGCTTCAAATTTCGAAAGTCATTTAATTCACTTATATTATTACGTAGAGCTTAAGCAGTCCTGCTCTTTGAACTTTGCATTTCTCGCTGATTTTCTATTAAAACCCGTAAAATTCAGTTTTAAATTAAAGTGGAAATGATGAATTTGTAATTGCAATTAATATAAAAACTTTTTTACTCAATCCAAGCATGTCTTTAAATAAAACTGGGAACTAAAAGCAGAGTAGTCCAACATTGAAGTTTTATGTTCACTACAGAAATTGAAATACTATAATTTTTTATAATATCTCAAAGAATTATTCAGGAAACATTGCACGTATTCAATGAAAAATTCAGTTTTTAATTATATATATATATATATATATATATATATATATATATATATATATATATTATATATATATATAGTTCACAAAATTATGAAGTTTACATTTACAGATAATCTTTTGGTCATATAGATTCATATTCTCTAAAATATTCTTTATATCTCAACTCCTAAATAAATAAATAAACCTTTCTATCTTCTGCGATCAAATCAGGTCAATTTATTCATTTCTGAATATTGCAAGATTAGAACAATCAACATTTTCATAATCTAGGGCGATTACTCTTGAGAAATCCTTATTGGCTACTTTGAGATGGTAGATAAAGTAATCTAAAATCACCTGTTTTTATAGAACAGTGATATTGAAATTTCATAAATTGATCAATTTTAATGATTGATTTAGTTGATTGGAGTGTCATTTTTTTATTTAAGGTCTTAGCGTCTCGAAAATATTTTGTTAAATATGATTCATAGTGCGGATGATATATGTAAAAATTTAAAATTCGTAATTCATCAGCATTTTTTACCTCAATTTACTAAGAATCTAATTATATATTTAGACCATTTTTTAAAAGATATATTTCTATTACAAATCACTTGCAAATTAGCTGTTGGGCGCCGATTATAGAAGCTGTCTTGTAGATATTAAGCCATATTTGCCTTAAATAAAACTTTTAATTGAATTGATAATATATGTGTTGTAAAATATCATAGAAAACGTTTCATTGCATTTAATTTGAAAAATATCATGTCTCATATTTGTTTCATTTTATGCAGACTCGTGCTGAAAAGGACATTTTTATATGTTTAATTTGGAATGATGGTTGATTCATTTTTTCTCATATGAAAACATGATATTGTTTTAGTTAGAAAGTTTTGATGTCTCTTAAATATGCGGGTAAAAAAATTTTTTGTCTGCTTTTACAAATTTTTCATTATTAATTATTACGTATGCTTTTTTGGAAAGAAGATGATTTTTCAAATAACTGACCTGCTTTTACTAGTATAGCTTTAATATCACGTATGCTTCGTTGAAAGCAGATGCGTTTTTAATTCGCATGATTCATTAAAAAACGATGATTTTTTACATTCAAGAAGGCGAATTCTTTGATTTGTGTATTGTATTTTCTTCATATAAGTAGCATTAATAATTAAAAATCATGCCTTATTGTTTTAAATCTTAAAAAGAACATGAAGGCAAAAAATGTTTCACTCCAACAGAAATAATTAAGAGTTTATTATAATTGCCTTCAACTTATTTTCAACTGTTTTTTGTTCGTCTTTTCTATGAAATGACGTCATCTTCCAGTTTGTTCAAGATTTCTTACTTTTAAATAATTAATCATGCGCTCAGAAGATAATCGTTTGGTGCTTTTTTTTAAAATCCGTTTTTAGTTTTAATTCCCACTTTTGAAAAATAATTTTATTTTTTATTTTTATCTATTTTAATTTTTTCATTGAATTAGTAATTTTGGTATTGCAAACGATCTTAAAAAAATTTTCTCTTGCGTTTATTGTTTAAAAAAATATAACATTTACTATTTATTTCATTTCATATAATCGCTTGCTAAAAATTACATTTTTCTATGTTTT
This sequence comes from Argiope argentata, assembly GCA_026289955.1. NCBI lineage: Eukaryota > Metazoa > Arthropoda > Arachnida > Araneae > Araneidae > Argiope > Argiope argentata. The sequence continues at coordinate 1,777,797 of JAOUZG010050771.1, forward strand.
ATTTGCAGTAGTAATTAACTTATTTTTTTAAAAATCGGAGCTTTTTTAAATGTGATTTCAACACGCTATTAAAAGCTGATTTTTTGAGATGGTCATGCGAATAAAATTTTATTTTTATTTTATACGAAATAAATTGCTAAAAAATATAATTAAATTAATTTTTTTTAATTCATTAAAAAAGAAATTTAATTTATAGATCAAAACATATATATCATTAAAAAGATAATTTTTTTAGCTTTAGCCTGATGCAAAAATCAATATTGTGCTGTAATATTTTCGGCTGTTATAGTGAAAAAACGACACAATTTTGCTTAGTTTTTAATTAATTAAAATTTTAATTAAAAATTTAAAAAAAAAATTCTCCGAGGTGCATATACCCTACCCCCAAGATATACACGTGTCAAATTTAGCAGCTGTAGGTAGAACGGTTTGGTCTGTAGAGGGCCAAAACACACACAAATAAAATAAGTAAATGAGGTACTTTATAATAATAAAATAGCTTATTATTTTAAAATATTGAAATAAAAAAACTTTAAAGAAACAACTTTCTTTGTTAAAAAAAAGAAAGTTGTTAAGAAATCTGAAGATTAATTTAAGAAATTAAATTAAGTACAATTTTAAAATCGGTATGGTTATATAAAATATATTCTTTAAAATTGCTCGACCCGTTCTAAATAGATAAGACAGATGGTTTATGTTCCGTCTTTTAGAACAGAATATGTAGTCCTCTTTTGTTACTTTTCAAGTAATCGCAATTTTTAAATAAGGACCTTATTGTTTTACGAAATTTATAGGTTGAAGATAAAATTTAATGATTTTGTGACAACTGAAGCATGAAAATATATTTGAGAGCAGTAATATTTTTCAGGTTTTCAAACTGGGAACTTATAATGCATTCTAATATTCTAAATTGCTTAAGGTTTGTTTCAAAATGCATTAAAAGGAGCAAAATATCCATGTTGTAATCATCGTCGTTTCCAATATTCCAATATTTTACACTGACGAATTCCATCATGAAGTGTCGGAGAATTCTTAATATATTTATTTTACATAATTTCTCTCAGGAATAGCATAAATTTCCTACCACACAGATTTTATTGTAAGACCTCAGCATAAGGGTGAAATGTTTACCGTTCGGCATCCGATTTCAACAAATAATCAACGAGTTGAGGCTAGTTCACCTTTATATTGGTATGACATGAAAGTTTAAAAAATGGGCTACCACTGCATGTTGCATTATCGGCCATGGTTAAAAATTAGAAATTCTATCCCGAAATAGCTATTTTGTTACTTCAAAATGGATCATTAACACATCAACTGGAATAAATGAATTGTGCAAATGGAAACAATTAAAAGTTATTTGTATTGCTGAACAGTTTATATGTCATAAAATAAAAGGGTGAACATTTCTTGCGGATATCTATTAAGACTAGCCAGTTATTCATGGGAAATGTTGAAATTAAAAACCGATGTCCGGTTATTGGAAAAGAACAAGTTTTTCCCCAATTGAGAGGCTTAACATTTTTATTGTTTATTATTATTATTATTTACTGATGTGTTACTTTGAATTCAGATCTACGTATATTCAACTGAAACAGAGTCGCTATATTGGTATACAATGAAAATATTCCATTTAAAGAGCAATTATATCGAAAATAACTTAATAATTTTCAAATAAATTAGTTTCTAAAAACCTGTAAAAAATTATAAAAAAATTCGTAAAATGTGAAAGGATCAAAGCTTGCATTAAAAATATTATCATTAAAAAATAATTAAAAATCAGTGGTATTATTAAAGGTTGATAGATTTCGGAAATTTATTTTTTACGAAGTAAGAATTAGATTACCCGAAAAGAAAGTCATGCATTTTTCTGCTATTCAAATTTGCTTTATAATTTAAAACCTTGTTCCAAAAGTGAAGCTATTCTTTGGAGCTAGAAAATAACGTGAATTCACTTAAAACAGTATGGAAGATTTTTAGTTTTTACTTTGAATTTCTGTCCTGTAAAGTTTTTCTTCCTTATTCTCTCAGAAAAATTATCATCCATTTACTTCCTTTTCAAAGAGTGTTTAAAAGTTTTCCTGTTCTTGTTAGTATAAAGAATGAAACGGAAATTAAAATATTCATTTTATTTGAGTGTATAATTAAAAATTGATTTTCAAAAAAATATTTAGATATTTTTAAGATATTTATATAAATTCTAGAATAAACTGATTTTGAATGCTGTGTGATTTATGTCTGATTTACCTGATTCTTATACCAAGAGTTTTTGGTGAATTTATGAATCACAGAACAATATAATACTACGATTCAGAAATATATTTCAAAGTTGTGATCTGTAAGAATTTATATTATGTGCTTAATATTAAATTATCCCATCAAATTTTTTATACAAAAATGCAAATTCCTAATTTAAAATCCTCAAATATCTCTTAAGTATTATCTTTCATGAAAATTGTTCAATTTTTTATCTTCGAAAATCTACTATATGCTTCTAGAAATCTTCTCAAAAAATGTATAAAATCTCAAAGTAGTTCTTAAAATAAAATAAATAAAAGTACGTGGTTTCTTATACAAGGCGAATTCTTGATTTGCAACTTTCTTTAATTTTTTATTTCAAATTGGAATCATTGTATTCCGATTACATTTATATTCTTGAATTTTATCAAATACTTTATAAATATATTTAAAAATTCTTCCAAAGATCAAGAAAAAAGCAATGATTTTTTCAGTACTATTTTTATGGTTTAAAATTTTACAGTTTACTCTTTAATATGATACAGATTCATTAAATTAATTTTGTAAATATTTTTTATTATAACTTTGAAAAAATAATATTAATTCGTTAAAAAATTTGTGACAAAAATTTTCTTTATTTTTATGTTGGTTGGACATTTAAGATATTCATTAATGGTCAGCTGCCATTCACGAATTTGAAATGTTTCGAAAGCAAAACTAGTGCCTTCATAATTATTCAACTGTATTGATGCAACTACAATTGAATGCAAAATTTTCTACACGTAGTATTCTCGTGAATCTTAAAAAGTACATTCGTTGGTCATTAAACGAATATGCAGTCCCGTACAGCCTCTGATTTCTTCAGATGATTCTTTACAATCACTCTATCGCACTCTTGACTTCAAAAGATTCAGTTTTATCACGATAGAAAATTTCTGAAAGGATTGTTTCTCAAATTTCTTTCATCCTTAAGATTATCTTGCAGCGAAACAAAATTATCCATTCTTGTGACATCACTGCCACATACCGAATATTTAAAATAATGTTGTGGTGTGATATCTCATTTTTCATCCTGCAAAATGCACAGTGGATTACAAATAAAATCAGTGCATCAGATGATCAAAATATAATTTATAATTATTGCATTTACAATCGTATTAATAAACCAAGCAATACCCTGCATTGGGCAAGGTATCTTGTCAAAGTACGCGCTGATTTTATACTGTAAAAATTCTCTAAATTTGCACACCTATTATCACAAGTAGATTTAAAATATTTGATTTTTATAAATTTTCGCTACAACCAAGATAGTAACTTGCTAAATCATACACCATCTAGCTATTTTCTTCATCAAAATTATGGGCACTCGACAAAATAAAATCATAATTATATAACTGCATCTTAAAAATACAAGTGATTTTATCAATTTAAGCATGTGATGGCGTTGTTTTCCAAAAAAAAGACCTTTTGTAGACTTAACAAGGATCAAGAAATTCCTCACAATTTTTTGTTTATTAATATGATTATATGTGAATCCTTCTACAGAGTGTTTCAATTAAAAAAATAATTAATTAATATGAACCAGCCACACATCTCAAATAGTGATTAGCCAAACTATACAACTCTGGAACTGCTTTCAATTCTACTTTCTCCTGAAATTCAATAGTTGAGTGTATAGACACTGTCTCTTGGTAATCATGTAATTAGCCCAAAGAGAAAACCACTCAACAAATGCTGGTGACTACATCAAACCATACACGTACATGCTCTGATTTCATAAAATGATTCTTTATGAATCACTTCGTAGTATTTATGGATTCGGATGATAAGTAATTTTCATAAGCAGGTAATGCAGCATAGGGAATAATTTGTCAAGCTCAATCTATTTCCAATGAATTTCATCTCAAAAATTCCCAATAATTGAGCGCATAGAACTCTTTATGAGCAGTCATGTAATGGCCCCGCAAGAACTGCAAGTGATTTCATCAACTCACGCACATGATGGTTTCGATTTCTAAAAGAGGATCTGACACGAGTCGATTCGCCGACCGTCAGTCACAACAAGCACGCAGTTCCGTTCAAAAAGATGACGAAACCGTAACGTCAGTAGCTGACATGCACATTAGTTGCATTTCTCACGTGATTTCCAGAGGAGGAAGATCAGGAAAACTTGAGGAAGGAGTAAGCTGTGTGACCTAAATTTGCCTCAAAGAATTTAGGTCACTCTCTTGGCCCTGCCCGATCCAGATCTAGTTTCGGCTGACCGGTCCCATTGGGTGTTATTAAAGGAACGATGCAGCACCTTCGATTTCGTTATTGCGAAATTTCACAATTTCAGGGCGAACAATGGATGATGAGCACTTCGAGGGGTTTGCTTGCCCAAGGAGTTTACCTTCAAGATGTTGTCAGAGATTCTTGATGTACGACTAGTTTTGCTTTATATATGCAAATCGAATTCCAGTAAATGAGAATTCTTCCGCTAACTTGTTGAGCTGTTTTTCGAAACCTTTTCTTTATTTTTATTTCTATAGGAGGAATTTTTATTTCCTGGACAGGAATTATATTGGTCATTTTAAAAATAAAGAATGGTTCGGTTTAATTTCAAAAGAAACATCTGACGTTCTGAAAAACAGAATTAATTAGGGTTAATTCCTTATAGACTCTCTCTTTATGACCACGAGTCACGCAATGGTGTTTGTTTGGAGAAAACGAAAGTTTTCACTTTCTATGGATTGCGGTTCAAAAACTTTTTCGAATGTTACTTTCATTTTTGCTTCATTATATTTGTCTAATTATTTTATGAATAGCAGCCTGATTTTAAAATTGGAATATTTTAATGGCCATCATGGCCTTATTTGAGATGCTAAATTTATGAAATAATATAAAATAATTTTATCAGCAATTTTATTTATTTATTTTTTAATTACGTTGTTTTATCGGGGATAAGTACTTATTAAATGAAATTTATATTTAATATATATTATTGAATTATTTATTCAGACAATTTTTTATATTTTGTAAATGTGAATAATAAATAAGTAAGATATTTATACTAGCAATTTTTCAAAGGGAAATGCAACATACCGAAGGATTCATTTTGAATTAAACATGTTAGAAATGTTAAAAATAAATATATTCTTCTTTTGTAAATTTTTATTATATTAACAAATTTTCAACTTAAAAGCACTTTACATAGTCGTAAAAAGAAACCGTATGATAATATTTTACCTTTCTTTGAGTTACTTAAAACGTAGAGAATGATGAATAAATTATTTATATTTGGGGGGGGGGTTAATACCTCGTATTAATATACTAAATTTAATTACATTTACGTTCCGTTTCAAAACAATACTGAAGATATTTTAGGATGGATCTCGTAATTGTGGACTAAACTCAAGTGACTCCTTTGACAACGTTCAGTAGCGGATTATCATCTTTGTAGAATAGATATTTGACTAAGCCAATGGACTAAAGAAGACCAAGTCAAGTCAGTTAAAAATGTTTTAACATATTTGACATAAAATTAAATTCAACAAAAAATATCTGTTCTATTAATTATAAAATAGTAAGAAAGCAGTGTCTGTTTACATTGAATAGTTTATAAATAATTCAAATCGACAATGAATCTTTAATTGAATTAAAGCATAAGTAATTACTCTTTTAAAATAAATTGGAATATTTGATACATTATTGTTCATGATCAACTAATTTTTTTTAAATTTTACAAGCCCTTTAAAACAATAACTTTGAATTTAATATTTCTTTGTATAATTCGATTCCTACAATTGGCTTACTCTCTCCCTATATATATATATATATATATATATATATATATATATATATATATATAGAGAGAGAGAGAGAGAGAGAGAGAGAGAGAGAGAGAGAGGCTTTCTATTTCCTCCAAAAGCTTTCTCATTTCCCCATCGCCAAATAAGTAGCGAATTCAGTTTGTATTTTACCGATGCCAATGAGGTTAGGCTTAACATGTTTTCGGCAGATTATTTCAAACGATTCTATTTATTTTCTTAATGTTTGATGCATTTAAAATTAAACATTGTTAATTAATCTATTTTCTGGATTCCTTTTTAAGTAATTTCGAATTAAAATAATACAGAATAAAAAGCATTAAATATTTCTAACCTGTATTGCGTTAGACCAATTAGTGGAGAAAACTAATGCATTTTGCATTGCCACAATTGGCTATGAATCCTCAATTGGTGCTGATAATTCAATGCTGGTATAATTTTTGATCAACTATTTGTAATAACTGTAACTTCTAGGCTTGGAAAACCTGGTTGGTTAGGGTGCTGGATTCACATCCCTTGGGCTGCGAGTTCGAACCTGCCAGCCGAAGATTCTCCGTGTGTGGTAGACATTAAATCTGTGGTGGTTTCAAAGTTCTCCATGTGGAGAGAAATATCACTGGAGGTACTGGGTCAGAGGTAATCGTTCAATCTGATAGTAATTTTTTAAACTACTATCTGTGAATGATAGAATGAAATACATAAATGAAGCCCACCCCTTGAAAAGGGTTTGTGACGTATGTGAGCTAGAAGTCAGACTTCTGTCCCCGGGTGCTCAGGGATCATACCCTCTGAAACTACTGCACCCCTCCTTCCGGTGTGAAGCGGAACAAGAACATACCAATAACGATTGCAATTATTTAATAAAAAAGTAGTTAAAATAAAAATTTCCTAATTGCCTCAGTAGGAATTGATTTTAAGACATTGTTTTTTATATTACTTGTTTTCCATGAAAATTAAATGCTTATATTTGTATATAGGATAGCACTGGCAATTAATTATCATTAAGGATTCAATAGTTTTATTGCTTTAAACATTTCATTGTTTTTTCATTAAAATGTAACTAAAACATATACAATTTCACAAAATTTATTTAAAAATTAACTAAATCATTAACATGCTGATTCAGTTAAACATGCGAAGTTAAATTGATCAGTCACGATGCGTAAATATGCCATTAAAACCCCATCCCTAAATTTCTGCGACATAGAAGCAAGAGGATGATTGATTCTTGAAATCGAATATAACAATCAATAGTTCGAATGCAAGGGCGAGTGAGTTTCAAACATTAAACAATCTAAATCTTGCCACCAGATCACCGTGACTTTATTCTCGTTTGATACATGTTGAATCTGCCATCAGTATCCAAAAATCGTCACACTGATGTGACATGAAGTTTTACAAACTAGGGTACCGACTCCAGTTTTGATACCCTGAAAGTAGCTTAATATTATGTTTACTTCCAAACAGGTCATTAATCAAATTCAACTATTTCTTTATAATATGTTGACACTTTACTCGAAGAAAGTTTTTTTGGGGGGAATGATTTTATTGTTCGACACTGAAGTTTACAGTCGATTTCTTTATTTAGCAATTATACAGTTCTGTGAGAGTGCGCAATAAAAAAATAGTTTCTCAGCAGTTTAATTTTGATTTTAACTAATTTTGTATCAACAAGTTTATTAGTCTGTTTGTTTTCTATTTATTATAAATAAATTTAAAATTAATATTTTTATATGTCTGAAATTTTAACATTTCTATATGCAGTGGACTTCAGGCACTAATAATTTGAAATCATTTGTTCATGTTTTCATTAAAATAATGTCTGAAATTGATAAATATTATAAATTGTATTTATGTATCTCAGTAAAATATTAATGTTTAAATATTTGACATTATTCCCGATTGTTTAGAAAGTTTATAAAGTTTTTTTATGATTAATAAAAAAATTTCAATAATATAAACTAAAAAATAGGTTATTAAAAATATTTTTTAAAGAATATTTGTTTTTTTTTCTAGATAGGGTGCATATATGCTGACATTACTATTAAAAGAAGGAATATAGATATTACTTATAGGTTTCCATATTTTGTAATCCAAATAGACATAGAAATTTTGCTTTTTCTCCTCAAAGATTCTTTTTAGCATTTTCAAAGGAAAAAATATTCTAACATTCTTAATTTTTAAAATTTTATTGAATAACTTTAAAACAATTTCCTGAAAAACATCTTTAAAAAAAATCATTTACATCAGATTTGATATTCTTAAACAGGTACTTATTTTAGGTAAATAAGTTTCTAATCTTAAAATGTTATACTTAGTATGAAATTCATTCCATTACATTACTTTTTGCAATTGAAAACATGGTCTCAAATGTCCAGTTGACGTATTTTAATACACTCAATGGCCAATGAATTAGAAAATTTTGAGATTTGCATTTGAATGCCTGTTAGGAATAAAGTATACGATTTATTATTATTATTATTATTATTGATATGACGTGGGTTACACGTGGTTAAAATACTAGTACTAGTAAGGTGTAAGATTCCTTTTCGCGATGAATAAAGTAAAATAGGAAAAACGATAGATCTTTCACCATTTGAAAAATGGTTTATTGTTGGCGCCCGTTCAGCAGGTGTCTCGATTTCGAACACGGCAGATCTCACTGGGTTCTCAAAAGCAACCATACCAAAGACTTTCAAATATTGGAAGCAGAACCCACTGTCCTCTAAAAGACCTTACTGCTGTTCGAGCGCAGTTTTTCAACAGTGTAATAGATGTCGTCTCCGACGAATTGTACGGCAGAACAGGGACTCAACTGAAATTCAACTGACTCAAGGCTCTTCACAATCGATTTCAGCTCGAACCATACGCAGAGAATTGCAGAGGATATGAATGCATCGTCGAGTGCCTCTGAGAAAACTACTCATTTCTGCCCGAAGGGCAAAAATTCGCTTGCAGTGGCGTCGGAAAAGAAGATACTGGGCATCTGAGGATTGAAAACGGGTAATGTGGTCGGATGAATCACGCTACACCTTATTTTGTACTGATGGAAGACGTCGAATTTGGCGAGAAACCCCATGAAGTTATGAATCCATCTTGCCTTACTCGCACTGTGCAAGGGTTTGGGGGGGGTATCATGATATGTAGCATGTTCTGCTGGCATGGAAGTGGTGCTGCTGGTATGGAAGGTGTTCCTCGACGGTAAACAGACAGCCATGCGATACCTAGATATACTGGCGGATCAAGTGCACCTTGCAATGTTGCATTTTTATCTTTATGGCGACGGATGCTTCATGGACGATAATGCAACTATAAATCGTGCCGGAAGTGTTCAAAATTGGTTCACTGAGCATCAGTCGGACTTCCAACACCTTCCCTGGCCACCGCATAGCCCGGATCTTAACCCCATACAAAATGTGTGGAATATGGTGGAAAGACGCATCCGACAGCACTCTCATCTTCCATCTAATTTACAAGATCTAAAAACTACATAGCCAATACATGGTATTCTCCTGATGTAAATGCACTACAAAAGCTTGTAGACTCGATGTCAAACGAATCAGAGCAGAATCAAGCAAAATATTGATCTTGGGTTTCTAATTCATTGGCCAGTGAGTGTAATACTACTTTTTATCACTTAATTGCTATATATTAGGATTGTTTATAAAAACATTCACTATAACTAAATGAATCGTTTTTTAAACATTAATCTATTAACTTTTAATATTCCTCAAATTCAGATTTAATTTTCCTAATTCAAAATTTAATCGTTCAATTTAACATTTGAAATATTGATAAAAACATTATCCCTTAATTCTCTTTCCCCAATTAACCAATTCATTTATGAGCCGTTATTTTTATGAATATGTATTCATTGTAACTTCCCATATAGAACTCAATTCAAAGATCAATTCGTCATCAAGTTTATAGATTAAAAGTACCTATTGCTTTGTACAGTAAATCAATTCGTATTGCAGAAACCATTTTTTAACTTAAAATTCTAATTAAAAAAATTAATTAATTAATGGAAAATTTGAAAAAAAAAATCTTTAATCCTAACATTTTTATTTTAATATTCTGTATAAAGATGCCTATTAAGTTCTTGTTATTATTTAAGACATTTTTTTATTAGATGACACACTTCATACGTTCAACAGATATAAAAATGAATAATTTAATGAATTTTCCATGAATAAGCGAAATGAAAACTGTCTTATAATTTCCTCTAGCCATTAAGGTAATTCCTCTGGCAGGAGACAATTTTGTGAATATCTGCGATGCATCAGCGATCAGATGCACATGGTTGCTCAACAAGTAGTGAGTGCCTAAAGGATAATGTGAAGATCAGGACAATTGATTTTACAGTTAGTTTGCTTTCGTTCATCATGTCGTAGTACTAAGCAGTAGTTTTGTACAGTTGAGCAAACTGCTTTTATACGAGCTACAATAAATCTTTAACACACTTGCTATCTTTCACGTTGCTCGGAGCACGAATCCAAGAGTCGGAACTTGATCGGGTCGCAGTCAAAGGAAAGAAAGTGATTTCGGCAGAAGTTTCTAGGCCCCATAAATAAAAACTTTTCCTTCTTTCAGTATCAAATATTTTTAGGGATGTTGGAAAGGAAGAAGGCTCTCCGAAAGAAATCAGAATTTATGACTGAAAGTTCCCGGGTCTTCCTCATTCTGACACACTTACCGGAAAATGTTAGACATGCTGATTGTTATTGAAACGATTAACGAATCGTTATTTCTTATTCATAGACTTCACAGTCACTGTATATCTAGATGTAGGTTTAAATACGTTTCGGATTTTGGCTCTGAATGTGCAGGAAGTTATGCTATTTAATTTCCATAGCCAAAATACCCCGTTATATTCACAATGATTTACGAGTTATTATTTATTTTATTTAAAAGATTAAAAACGAGCCAGCAACCATCTAGCATCCTTCCTGATAACTATCTGATCATTACCTAAAAACAATAAAGAACTTTAAAAGGCATTTTTTTTACCCAAGTACTGAAATATAAAAAAAAAATGTTTCTTATTAGAATTCTGGATTTCAAAGTAGAAATTATTATAATGTGATGTGATGATAAAAATATCCAAAGTTAACTGAACGCTAAGGTATGTAATATGCTTTAATTTTTTAATAAATATTTTAGAGTTTCCTTTCTTTGGATACATATAGTAGCTTAATTTTCTTATTTATTATTTATACACCTAGAGCTTGCTAACTTTTTTCGACCTTTTTCATCTGATTTATTTTATGAAATAATATTTTTTACTCTTTTACACATAAATAAAAGCTAGTTTTTAAAATCGTTGTTTTTTTATTTATTGTAATCCTTTTTGTTTTTACTCTTTTATTTATAATTCTTAATTATAAAACTCAGTGAAGGTTATTATTATTTTCTTATTTAAATTAATTCACTTCTAGATCCCTCGTATAAAACCAAAATGTAATTAAAATAGAACGTTTCAACGATAATTATGCTCTAAAAATATTGCTATTGGAACACGGTTTCTGAATTCTAGCGCATTAAGGAGTAAAAATTGAGTACAAAGTTAAATCTTTTCAACCATGAAACAAATCAAGTTACATAAAAACATGCAAAAAAATCTGTTGATACATGAAGTTCTTTTTAGATTAATTTTCTCATATAAGTAGTATGAGCAATGTGCATTTTTTATCGTGATTTTTTTTAAAGTTTCCGATTATGAAGGCTGAAAGTATAACGACCTTACTTAATCAAATCAGAATTTTGGAAACGAAAAAAGTGAAGATTGTTTTTTTTTTAAGATTGTTTGTCTTAAAAAGAAATTGTTTTTTATTTGTTGCGTAAAGTCTTATGAGATTTAAAAGAAAAAATTGTGCTAGTTTGTAAAAAAAAATCCCTAACAGTTTTACAATAATTAAACAATGACCAAATTTTCAATGTCCAACAACATTAATGTTTATAGTGCATGACTCAGTGTGACGAAAAAAAAAATGGATATGCTTTAACTATTCTCTCAACTTTTTTGATCGAAGTTTATCGGACTCTAAGAATTATCCATCCAAGTCGGCAGTAAACATCACATGAAAATAGTCCCCGTTCCGGATCAAATCGTTAATTGTGAGAACAATTACCCACTGAAGCAGAAACCCCGTGTGGGGCTGGCTGGTATTTTACATAATAACCGCATGCTAAAATTGGCAGCTTACAAACATTTAAGAACAAATATGCTCCAAAAAATACAGTATATTTTAAAATAATTGCACATTTTAATAATATACCGATAAAAAATATTGGATAAAAATCCATTCATCAAAGTATTAAATTATTTTTAGAAAAAGAAACAAAAATGGTCAACATGTTGTGAGAATCTGTCTCGGCTATAGATTTAAAGAAACAGCAAAATATTTTTTTATACATTTTTGTGAACTCTCAACGAAAGAAGAAAAAAAAAGTGTCTCTTAAAAAAAAGTTGTTGATTTGTGTAATGTTCTGGTCTGGTAGTTTTTTAAACCTATCATTAGTACAATGCAGAGAGCATTCATCGTCACTAATTCTTCTTCGATTTCAAAAACAAAGCTATACCCTGGATGTATTATTTGAAGTCATGAGAAATATCATGATTTTTTTTAATTTACAAAATAAATAAATAAATAAAATGTGGCGCCATGCAGTGTGTTTATAAATTTATGATCGAAATTTCAGAGAAACCTACTAACTCAAAACAAATATATATATAATGCAAGTTTGGTACAATTTTTTTCTACCGATTCTGCATTTATTGAACTTTGTTCTGGATAAACAAGCAGAAAAATATCAAATGATACTTTATTTGTCTTAGGAATTCAAAGACAGGTACGTAGTGAAAAGGATTTTTCTTACAAATATCAGGGCTTTCAAACAGTATTTGTTTGACAATGTCTGGAAATTTTAAGTATTGCTATTTGGATATATTAAGTGTAATAAAAAAAAATCTTCGGCTAATAAGATCTGATGACTAATCTTTAACCCCTAAACCAATCAATTTCAATCAAGGTTGTTGAGTTTTTTTGTATTTTGCATTTTACATTTTCGGTAAAGAAAATTTCTATTTCTTATCACTATGTATATGCTGGATATATAAATAAGTCCAAAAAAATTTTTAATAAAGTGAATTGCTGTTTACTCCACACGTTTAAAAGTATGCCCTTGAATTTCTACAAACTTACTACATAGATGAACCCACATTTTCCAGTAAATTCGAGACAGACCCAAAATCGATGGTGAACTAAATGATTTACTCACGCCGTTTCTCAGAAATCTCATAATTTTTTGCAAATTTCATGGATAATTTTATTTGTCATTCAAAAAACTTATACACCTTTCCTTAAAAGTAGCACACGGATTTGGTAAATGATAAAGGTTTTATTAGAAAATACCTTCCATTCCGAGCTTTTGCTTATGATGTGTAATTTTAACTAAATTATGGGAAACTTGCAAAATATGTAGCCATGTATCATCAATACATTAAGTTGAAATTAAAAGTTCATGACAAAATTTTCTTTAGAGAGGTTTACAGATATTCTTAATGCGTGCTGAATGCCCGTGCCAATTGGTGATAACTTAGTGTCTTTGGCAACAAAAGTAAAAGTTTTGGGAAATACAAGAATTATGGCAGTATCTCTGTCAGAAATTGAAGTTTGGGGATCCTTCTAGAAGTTTTTATACCCTATTTGGAAACTATAAAGGGTGAAACATTCACAAGGGAGTATAATTATGTATTTAGAGTTTTACTGCATTGCGAGGTGGCGGACTGATCGCTATTGTGTTGCCTAAATAATAATAAATGTGTTGTTGATTTCTGCAAGTGTGTGTATCGATTTTGCAAATATGCCGAAGTATATACTATAGCTCCAACTATGTTTTGCAAACTGCGTTTCGTTGTTGTTGTTACTTATGATACTTGCCATGGACAAGACTCGCAGAAACTTATCAGCAGATTTAAAGCGAAAGAAGCGTCTCTTGTTTTTGAAGTAGCTCCAACTAGTTCCAAGGGTACGATTTAGCTACACACACTCATCACAGACGCTTGCACTGCCCCTTTTTACAGGGGAGGGAGGGCACAGTCACACATCTCACAGATAGCATACAGAAGAACATTCATGCCCTAACTGAGACTCGAACCCAGGACTCACAGAGCATGAGGAAGAAGCGCTACTTCTGTGCTAGAAAGCCGGCTCGTATTTTCCTGTCAAATGAAGCTTTGCTGTATATCTGTAGAATCTGTTGTACTTCATGCACTATACACGCTACCAAACGAAATTCCAAAAAAACATGAGTAAATTGACTTCAAAATTAAGAGTAAAGATATTAAAGTCAGCATGTCAACATTCATTGAGTTCTTTTAGCTTTGACTAATAAGGAAATTAATTATAAAGTTTAGAAGCTTTCACATAAAGTTCTTAATATAATTTATACAACTATTGCCGAGGCTAAAAACATAAGCTGATCTAAACCTTTATCAATGCCTTTCGACTTTGCCCAACGATGATAAACAAAGTAGCTAAAGTTTTTAGCTAGCGGCAAAACAAACTATTTGATAGCTTAACTAAATTAAGAGGTAAAAAAGAGTTTTGAAAACCTCTAATGAATAATTGTTGTATACATACAGCTAAAATGAATCTATATGGTGAAATTCCAGCATTTTTTCAATATTTTGTTATCATTTTCTGTAGTCAAGTTACCTTGTAACCCGCTCCATTGTTTGCTAATGGGACGGACTGAATGCCTGCACGAATGTCTGCTGTCAGATAATATTTCTCTGAAATTCGACTACCACTGAGTTAAAACGAACGATAGCTGATTTGGAATAGTTTATAAATATTGTTGAAATATTAAAAAAGAACTACGAAAATTATTAATTGTAAAATAAATTAATGATAAATGACTTCTCACGACATTTCGGTTTGATAATCGTGAATTTTCTTAATTCTATTGAATGCGCAATCTTTGAAATCTTATAAAATACATTGTGAAAAAACTGTAATTGATTATAAAATACTATTCAGAATTAATTACAAAAATTTTCCTCATAGTGTAAAGCTAGGCAATTAAGAAACGATTATCTGATGCTTCATGATAAGATGGAAAAATTATGTTGTTCCAATTACAGTGAAAAAAGTAACATTTAGATTATTTTCATAATAAGTAGGAAACTTATTGTGAATTAGAGTGTAAAGGAATGTGAGAAAAAATTAATATCTTTGGCAAGAGAGGAAAACGAGATGTGTACGGACGTAAGTAGCTGCACTGAACCTGTAACAAGCAATTAATTGTGAGAAATAAACCAGGTATAAGACTTAACAGCTATCATTTGATGCTGAATGAAGCCAAGCAAATGAGTATTGAAAAAAGGTGAAATGAAAATTTATAACTATGACATTTCAGGACTCCTTTGCAGAATTTAATGCAAATTATTAATTGATTCGTGTGCTCATCAAAATATATCAAATACTGTTATCTGGTAATCGACTGGAAAGGGCTTTAATGAAATCTTTTTATAGTAAAAATACAGATTTCAAACAAACTCGTATTAGCATTCTGAGGTTTTCAGTTTTAGCTTAATACTGCATAATGAAAATCAGGACATAAATGTAACAAGTCGATAAAATTGCATACTTATTCCGATAGTCATTTAGCTAACACGAGCCAATATGTTGCTTAAATAAGTAATATGTGATAACCCTTTTACTTCTTTCTACACAAAGTATATACGGAGAAAATATTGTACTCATCAAAAAATTTGAACCCGAGATTTTGGAGAACTTTCGTACTTCAGATCCTCTTCGATCCGACAAACACATTTTTAGAATTATGTCTTTCTGTCGATCTGCGAACATGGAAGTTTAAAAATGCTTTAAAATTATGGATATATATAATTTCATATATTGATATTACATCACAAATTTACATCATATCTTTAAAATTTTTGAGCGAAATCGATTTATAGGAGGTCTGTCAGTCCTACTGTCCGAGTAAAAGTGAGCACAATGATACAAAATGTAAAAAGATGAATAGGTAAAATTTCATATCTATGTTTGTAATATATGCATATAACGGAAATCGGCATTAAATTGAAACTAAATCCGTTAAAAGATTAACTTTCTATCAGTCTGTACTTTTGCCTATCTATAAACAGACCCCCCCCCCCCCAAAAAAAAAGGAGTAACGTAAATAAATGAAATTTGATCTCGTGGCTATAATTACTATTCTATGTCAAATTTTTGATTTCAATTAGTCAGAAAAATGTGCCCAAAACACATATTTGATTTTTTTATACTTGTTAATTAGTCTCATACCAGCAATTAACTGAAATCGCAAGGAACAATTTTTTATAACTACTGTTAGTATTAATATTTACAATCGATGAATTTTTAATTTTTAATATTAGCTAAATTATTATAATTTTTAGCATTACTATTATTCATCTTAATGATTATCGTTTTTCCAGTGATTTTAAACTTGCTGAAAAATATTTTCAAAATTCAAGCTTTTTGACATCCATGAATATTGGCTTCAAATCAGAAAAGCATTCAGTTTTTAAATAATTAGGAACCGGAGAGATAATAACAATTAATAGACACTTAATGCGATATATGTTATTATAACTGTTAATTACGCGATTATAATAATCATAATAGTTGTATTTTTAAGATCCCCCACACGCATTGTCAGCTGCAAGGTTAGTAATTTTATATGCAAGATTCAAATGTTGCATGAACTTTCCTGACGAGGTTTTGTCTAACACAAAAGGGCATGTAGGGTAAACATTCTGCTAAGCAAACAAACGTCTCGGTTTAATATCCATAACTGACCAATCTCTCTCAATGCGCTTCCAGACCTTCGTCTGCAAGTTCAAGATTCGTTTAATTGTAAAACAACCTACACAAATTGGCTGATACAAAATCTTGATAAAATCACTCAATACGGAAATGATTTAGCTAGGATGGAATTTAAGATTTTCAAATGGTAAGTATTTTTGTCAAACATTAGCAGTGTCGTAAATGCTGAAACCACTTTACATACAAAAATTTTTATTTTGCATCACTATCACATACAATATTTGTTTGAAAAAAAGAATTGGTAATTATTTTAAATTAACACTTTTATAAATTGTGAAAACTTAAGAACATAATGCCCGCCATTATGGTTTTATAAAAAAAAATAAACTAATGGTGTTTGAAATGTGTGTCTTTACCCCAAAGAGTTTCAGCATAGATAAATGTTAGAGGTCATCGTGGTAACTTTCATATTATTTTCTTCTTCCAGATTATTGATTAAAAACAATTTTCACTTTAAAAAATTCATTAAAGTTAACTGAATGACTATTTTTAAAACACAATTTCTATATAATTATCTTTAATGAATTATTCTTTGTTTTAGGAAAGAATTTATTTATCTGAGGTAATAAAGGCTGAAAAGAAAACTCAGGTTCTTTTGTCTAAACAAACATTTATATCATTCTGTAACAGAAAGATTCTTTTATAAATGCGTGTGAGGGACACATTTTGCATAGAAAATTACTCTCCTTCAAACGTTCTCGCATATTTCCATATTAGAACAAAAAAGAATTAAAAAAATAATTGGGCAATTATATATCATAAATTTTTCCTCACATACATATCATAATCCAATCACAGGATGATTTATTTCACAAAGCATTGGTTCTATTGTTTTTAAATGAAGCGTTAGCTAATTGATCAGAAACGAACGCTACACAATATTTCTGTCAACGAATTTATAGACTTTATTAGAAGGAGAAGATTTTATTTTCAAGTTTATATAATTGTTAATTGGACAGAAAATTTACAAAGTTGGATGTTTTTTTTAATATTTTTTTTTCGATATAACGTATACAAAGAGTGATTGCCAAAACTTTTGAATTCAAGATTTTGATCTCTGCATTTCAGATCTCTCCGAAAAACTTATTTGGAACTATTTCTGTCTGTCTACTACTTTATCTGTCATTCTGTGAATAAGATGACTCAAAAATACTTTGATATAGGCTGTAAAATTTAATATATGGATTTACCTCCAAATTTTTAGATTTCTATCAAATTTTGAATGAAATTCATTGACAGAAAGTTTATCTTCCAGACTATTCGAGTGAACTTGAACAAGATGACAACAAAGTTCAAAGAGCTAGACAGATACAATTTACGCAATTTTAGTACACATATTTGACGTTTACCCTTTCAATTTTGAACCAAATCTGACAAGGGGTGGACTGTTTGTTTGCGGGTATTTTAACATGAATGCAATTGCAATCACAAATGGAATTTGACAACTGATCTTAGGACTACAGCTGCAATTTTATGCCAAATTTTGATTTCCCTCGAAAGGAAAAAAGGCCTCCAAATTACATTTTCAAGACAAATACATCTGTATATTAATGCGGGACAGCGATTAACCGCCAAACATCGCCAAATGTTAATCACCAAAATGTTTTTCATATTTTATCGCCAGATGTGTAGTCCAACAAACAAATAAATTAAACTAAACTATGCGAATAAACATCAAGCCTCATTCGCTTACGTTTGAAATCCGATGCATTCAAGCTCTCCTTTTGAACCCGAAACATGCTATTAGTATGATTACATCAGAAATGAGCTAAAAAAATAATGTCCGTTTTTTTTTAACATATGGTTATTTTAATGCTGTAACATTTACTTTTCAAAAAAAATATATTATTTTAGTTTTCCTTCCACATTAATATTTTACTGTCTAGATTGAATGATAATGACAGTGATAGACAGTCAGAAAAAATTCTTACAAAGTTTTACGCTTTAATTATTTGCAATGTTCAATTAAACACCAAGGGTTATTTCAATACCTCATTTTGCAAAGAAATTTAGCATTCATTAAAAACTAATGTTCTCAAATCTTTGAGAATCATAAAAGGAAATTGAAAATATTTTGGAGTCCAAGAGGTTATTGAGAAAAATTATTAAAATCCATAATTACAAATTATGCATTTTAACTTTACATTATTTTAAAAATATTACTCTTCTGTCTTTATAACTTTATTTATTATTTTGTGCATTAAGATGTTTAATGAGCATTAGGATATTTTAAAAATCTATGATAATTCTAAAGATATCGTCAATAAATTATAGGACTCCTTTAATATTAGAAGCAGCATTTTTCAAAACCCTATAATTCTCAAAATTTTCTTTAGAATTTTATAAAGGTTCATGAGCAATTCCACAAAGAAAAGTATTCTCTAATTTCATTACAATTCAGAGAAAATAATCTTTGAAGTAAATGAAAATTTCAAGACAGCGATTAATTAACTACGTTTATTAGCTCGGTCAATAACTACGTCTGTTTGATTATACCTGTTATCTTGAGACATTTCCATCAATACCAGTTTTGTGAAAATGTCATAAAATATATCTTGGATATAAAAATTTTCCTTTATTTATTTATTTATGACAACTTGTGTTGAGCCTACATCAATTTCTCCATTGTTTTTAAATCAATATTTCTTAAAAATTTGGAATTTTTTGATGAAATGTTGTTTATATGATATGCTTAAGGCTGAGATTAACTAAATTCATAAGAAAACAAAAAGTCTACACAAATAAACTGGCTCATTTTTATCCGCCAAATGTAGCTTTGTTTTTTCACCTGTCTTCTTACTACATCAAAAGAACAATAGAAAGGCGGCCAAAAAAATAAAAATAACAATAAAATGTGCAGAATATAAATAATAAGATTTAAATCCAATTACAATTCATTAAAAAGCTTCATAGACAAATTAAAAATCTTCTTTTCTTGACTGCCGTGAGTATTGTTTACAACACAGACGTTTTAATGTTTCTTTTTAAAGCGAAAGTGTTTCGCGAAACTCTCTATAGTGGTGAGGTCAAGCATTGAGGCAAGGTCAAAGCCTTTAGGCCAATTCAAATGTTAGTGACCTGAGAGAATCTTCTAATGAATGGGGATACCTCTTTCTTAAGTATTAAAGCAAATAAATAAGCAAAGTAATACAAATTTATTGTCAAGTAAGGCTATTAAAAGTACGATAAATCAGAAGAATTCGAGTCATTAATTAGGTCATTAGAGTTTTTCTATCTTTGATGCTTACATATGAATAATCTGAATGTAACGAAAGAAATGTCGAATATGCACATGCATCAGTTTCTAATTGGAGTTTCAAATAAAATCCAAAATTTTCATCTTTGATTTGTAAAAGCCTCCATAGATGGAATGATTATTTAAATAACTTTGAATAGAAAGGAAAAAGCAGAAATCGTACTCCCCTCCCCTTCCCCCAGAAATTGTTACAATGCTTAACTGTTTAATAAAATTGTGTTGGTAGACATGTCAAGAATCAAATCAATCAAACATTGTCTGTGAAGAGTAGTTTCAAGAAACTAAGCATAACATCTCTACCTAAATTGCATTTTTCCCCGGCGCAATTAGATTTTTTCATAGTAGCATGAAATGAAAAAAAAGTGAAAAATTAATAGCTCAGAAGCAAAAAAAAAAAAAAAAAAATTACAAATTTGTAAAAACTGAAATTAGACAAAAAACATTTTTTTTTAATTAATTGGCATCTTTTGCTTCTTCTAGGAGTTCAAAAATCATAAAATGTGACAGAAATCGACTGTTTTCGATTTTTCAAATTTTAAAAGATTTAACCGGATTTTTTTATTAACATTGTTCTATAACTGAAGGTGGAGCAGTGGAGGACATTTGATGTTCATACAGTTTTTTCAACTATTAATTAATTAATTTTTTAGTAATTCATTAAAAACTAGCTTTCTCGCCAAAAATCTTCGTTTCTCCATCGCCAAATAAGTAGCGTATTCAGTTAGTTTTTACCGACGCCCACGAGGTTAGGCTTGATATGTTTTGGGCCGGGTATTTCAAACGATTTTTCTGATTTTCTTAATGTTTGATGCATTTAAAATTAAACGTTAATTAATCAATTATTCGGATTCATTTTGAAGTACTTTCGAATAAAAATAATACAAAATTAAAAAATTAAAAATTTCTAATCTGTATCACGTTACCCCAAATGGCGTAGAAAATTCACACATTTTGCGTTGCCTCAATTGGTGTTGGAAATTCAACTCTAGTACAATTTTTTGATCAATTATTTTCAGTAAATATAATTATTAAACCAGGATAGCCTGGTTTGTAGAGCATTGGATTCGCATCCCGTTTGCTGCGAGCCAGCCGAAGACTCTCCGCATATAAAAATCTGTCGTCGTCACAAAGTCCTATACTGGGGGTACTGAGTCAGAGGTTATCCTTCTCTGTTCCAGATCTAGATTACGATCTGTAGATAAATGAAAGAAATATATGAATATTCGCTCTGTAATAAAACGTTTGTGACGTGGTGTGAGCTAGAAGTCAGACTTTTGCCCTACGGTATTTGGGGGTTCATACCTTCAGAAGTTACTACACTCCTGCCATTGTAAAGCAGAACACAAGAACAGCAACAGCAATGGTAATTATTTAATAAAAAGTAACTAAAATAAAAAATTTCTTTGTTAACTTAAATATGAATTGATTTTTAAAAATTGTTTTTTAAATTACTTGTTCTTATATACGTAGTTCCATGAGTTTGATTTATTAATAAAAAAGAAAATTTTGGATGTCGATGTATGAATCGGCTATCTATTTAACAGAAAATTATATAGTAAATTTATGCTAAACCAACAAAAGATCTTGTGAAAAAAAGTATATTAATGGATTCAAGAGCATTCATATTCAGAGTATTTCAAATATTATGTCCCAAATTTTTTTATTGTTCTTTTTTTCCTTTGTGACTCAAATTTTTGACATTCACGAATGTCTAATTGCCTGAAATGTTTATAGTCAACCAGTGTCTTGATCAATATCATAATTTCCGCTCTTGCAGAAATTTGAATACATACTATGTGTTTACAGGGTCAATAGCTATTGGTAAGATTTCAGAAAAGTTAGACTTGCTCCAATTGCTTTAAGCAACTGATTTGGAAGCTGTGAAATATTTCTCTTTTTTTTTTCATAAAAGTTTCTAAAATGATTTTTTAAAAATTTTAGTATCATTTGAGGTTTTTTATTTAATATTGCTAATTATTAAAATGTGAACATTTGCCAGGATCGTGGACTAGCAATTTTTTTTACCAATTTATATCAAATAAAATATTTAGAAGATACTTTTGACCGTTACTGAATGTTTGATCAATACGAGGAAGTTAAAATAAAAGGTAAGGCAAAAAAAATGAAGAATTTTAGTTTCTGAAGTGCTTTCTTAATTTCCGTCCCTTCCTGCATTCCGACAGTTGCGTTCTTTTCTTATAAATGATACTCGCATTTGCGATTGTTATTACCATAAACAGAGACAATAAACAATTGTAATATTTATTTTCACCTTAAGAACTTCTACTTTGCATATAACATCAAATTATTGCAGTTCATCATCGAGGTGATGCGTGAAGGTTATTATTATAAAAAGAACCTAGAAATTGTATAATGAAGTAATTTCATGTATTTTTTGTTTGTTTATTTTGAAAAAAAAAAGTTACTGAAAGTTACATACCAATTCTGATAAAATACATTTTATCAATCTTAAGAAGTTGAGTTTTAAACTGCCAATGCTACAATAAACAAACAAAAATTTGAAATAAAGAAAAACCAACCAACTTTTAAGCCTCAAGTGGGAGATATCAATCAATTAATATTTTATTTATCAAGCGATATGGATAATATATCACTTCTTTAGAATCTTAAAACTGAGGAAAAGGAATATGACAGTAAGTAAGGATAGATACAATTTTTAATTTTTATTTAAATATTGAAGCAGGTATAAGCTAATTTTCTCAAAAGCAAGCATAAGTATCAATGAATACCCATCTTTGTTTCGTTCTATCTTTCTAACTTCTTCAGCTGTCCATAAATGAAAAATAAAACAATCGCAATCTTCTAAAAGCCATTTAAAACTCTATTATTTCAATCAGAGATGCTTTGCGTCTTCAATATGATCAGGAAATAAATAAAGGTAGCATCCGAGGGCATCTCTGACGTCATACCATAAAAGAATCACGATAAAGAACGGAATTCGATACCCAAGACTTAGTTTAGATTTGTTAGTGTGCCATAAAGGTTATCTTGCCAGCCCACACATAATTGAAGCTTACTTCCCCATCCTCGGTAACATTGTGAGAGGAGATAATAGCGGCTTTAGTTCTATTGTATTTTACTCTTGTCTCTGGAATCACTGAGCCTATCGCGAGGAAATGGTCAGCAGAACAGGAAACGACTTTTTTCAGTTATTATTCTTCGCATTATTAGATGGAGCATCAACTTTTCAAAAATTGTATGAAGAATTCTTCGGTTGGTGGGAGAACCACTGAAGAAGCAAAATCGTGTAATGTTAAGATTAAAATCTCAGGAAGTAACAGTTTGGGTTATTTTTCCCTTCACAGATGTGAACCTGGAATCTACATTTGCATCTTTTATCAGTGTTCTGGTATAATATTTAATGTTTGAAAAGAAAATTGCTGAAGGGAATGCGTATACATAATGCGAGGAAAGGAAGCGCAAAAACATTATTATTTTTTTATTGCGTTTAGTCTATTTTCCTCCTATGCTACTTTATCTTTGCAAATGAGTAAATTATTTGTTCAATAGAGAGAGTTTATTTCTTATAAAGTTTCAAGAAAGAATAAGGAAAGGTTTATGGGATGCATAATATCAAAAACATGCGTTACCGGTATCATGTAAAATAAAGTCCTATTTTACAGTTGTTCGTATTTTTAAAAAAATAACTTGATATTTCCGCATATTTTAAAGAGATTTCGTGGAATTCCAAAGAGAGAATCAGATTTGTTATATTGTATAGTGTTCGCAGTCAAAGACGAATCAAATTAGCAGTTCTAGCCAGGTTGCAATATCTATCATAATGTATTATCTAATAGTCGTGTATATAATTCTTATGTATGCTAATACATATGATATACTTTAGAAGAATTTAGTTTTAATTCTTCGTAAGGGTATGTTGTGAATTTTATTACTCATTAATTGCATCATTTATTGGTGATGCAACAATAGTAACTATGCATATTCTATCATTAACTATCATTAACCCCTTGACATAAGAATTTACTTATCTTTCTAATTAGATGGCACATCATATTTTGGAATTTTATTGCCGTTTTGATTTTTATAATAAAATAAGGGCATTTGAAATGCTGAAGCATTTCTAAGCGATTTTCGCCTTTTTTTACCGATTCCCTTAAAGATTTTTTTAAAAAAATTGCAAAAAAATTATCCCATTTTTTTTAAATTTTCTTATTAAATACTAGGAAACGAAACAAAACAAAATGTGTAGGTTTTAAGTTGAATTTTTAAGTTTTTGCAGGTATAAAAGCATTTAGTTTTAATTTTAGTATACTATCCCGAGTTATCTCGGGCAAATGAAAAAAATTAAATATTAATCTTTGTAAGATAGGAACAGCACAAAGTGATACCTGACATTTTGTACTCCGGTATCTAGTCGATCAAATCATTATTAAAATATTTATAGAAAAACTTCAAAACATTATGGATATCAATATTGAAATTCATACCTTCTTTGGCAGGAAAAGTAAACTGAATAGGAGCAAGTGGCAACTTCGTTTTTTGAATTGCACACCACTGATGAGCTGCCGGCAAATCGTCCGACTCCGAACCATATGAACTTTCGTATTTACTAAGGCTACATACAGAAGAATCATTTTCACTATTTTCAATGTCCATAATCACTATCTGAATCTCTTCATAATCACTATCTGAAAAATAATCGCTTTCGCTATCTTGCATCATCGCTATTATTTTACTTATTTTCAACGCAACTATACTTTACTAATCTACAAGCCGAAGTATACTATACAAGTGGGAATACACGTGACCAATTCCGCCAAAACAGCCGCGAAACTAACAAACCTCGGCTAGCTGCCAATTAAAACTGAATATTTTCTTTCATTTACTCCAAATAAAACCGTGGTAAAGCAAATCGCACTGACAAATTCTGCTTCGACCGTGTTTCCTCGGGATAGTAACTAACTGCAATATATACGAACCCGAAATAACTCGGTATACCCAGGCAAGTGGATTAAATACTTAATTCTGTCCTTTAACTGCAGATTTAAATCTGAAGATTCAGTAATTCGATGTGAGTGTCAGATATATAATTGTATGAGAAGAGGGTAAAGGAATTTCGAGTTTATGTATTAACTCCAAAGAATTAATAAGAATTCTTGATGGCAAAGGTAAAGTGATATTAAATTTTTACGTTTCAAACTTTTCTAGTAATGTAACACAACTGTATTTAAGTTGAATATCTCTTTATGTTAGAGTTATTTAAAATGTACTGTAACGCTCTTTTAGCACCTGATCAACTCCTGTTTTGGCACCTGTTTTTATATAGATATATATATACGCGAGGATGAATAATAATTAGTTTTTGTTAATGTAAGCTTAAATTTCAACCATGGAAATGTTTAGGAACGTGCATATACATGTTACTGAGTTATTTATTTTCTTCTATCCAGCATTTTTTATTCTGTATTTGGCAATGCTTTTTTTTCTGTTTGTAGATCATGATTTGTTTTAGTTCGATTTTTATTACTAGTTTTAATTTAAGTGTTCCTGAACATTATATAGCTATGAAGTCTCAAACAGTATTTTATTTACATTTTTTTAAAATTCTGGATTGTAATACGTATTAATGGTCAAGTTCTGGTAGTGTTTTCATTCAACATTATTTTTATTTTATATTTGTCATTGTGTTACCACGGTAACGTGGATTCCGACATCTTCAAAATGGATTTTTATCATTCATGAGATAGATTAATTTTCTCTTATAGAATAATTCTACAATATTTTTAAATCTCAAATGCTTTTTGTTTAAATTTATTCATTTTATTATCAATTTAATCATACTTATTTGACTTTTATTAATCATACCTAAAATCCTTAATCATACTTATGATTAGCAGAATTCATTCTTTCTATGAAGCTCGGGTTGTTTTCCCAAGCCTGAGTCAAATCTGGTTTCTTTGTGTTTGTTGATCACTATCAAGATTAAAATAATTGAGATCAACTGATTACATTTTAGACATGATTTTTAATTTTATTGTTCGTGAATATTATATCAATTTTTTCGCATTATTTAAACTAATAAATCATATTCGAGACATTTCTAACAGAATTACAACCTTTATTGAAGTAATGCATGAACAGACAAAATATATCTTAACATCCACTTGCATCCATTTAAAATAAATATACATTAAATATGTGTTAACGTAAAACATATCTAATGCATAAATATAAATAAATATTAGCAGACTTCTACTAATATTTATTTAAGGCTAAAAGAAAGAAGTCTGCTAAAATTTAAAAGCTTGATTTTTGAAGTCTGATTCGAAACAAAAAAACTGTAGCTCTTATCTTACTTGTTTCTTCACTGATATTTATTTGTCACATACAGTATTATAAAATTTAGAAATTAAAAAGTCCGAATGTAGCATTGAAAAATTTCTTCACTTTTTGATTTGAGTGTATAGTTAATAAAAAAAATATAATATCACGATATATTTTTTCTTATGGTGATAGTAAGAATATGGATTAGTTAGTAAAATTTTAAGTCCTTCGAAAGTTATATAAGCTTATAGAAACTTACTCCCGCAAAATTCGTCAATCTCGTTTTTAAATAATTTAAAATAGTTTTTAATGAATAATTTTAAATGTAAACAAGGAAAAGTAATAGCACTAACGAGTTTAGTGGCACTGACGAATTGACTGTAATGGTTGTATTTCAACTTAAACGCAAAAATTATTTTATTACAATCATTTACAAGTTAAAAATAAAAATATGTTGAAGTTTGTATCTAGACAGCCAATAATTTTATAATGCTACATAAACGTGGATATTTTTAAAAAAAAATATCTATATAGAGACCATCGGTAAGAAAATCACAATTATCCGTGTTATAAAAGTTAATGAATTTAGCTTGCAAAATCTTCTAGAGAGGCACTAATTTGCAAGACTGAAAGGATTTTTTTTGCTTTTGTTTTATTATTCTATTAAGGAGATATTTTCTTGACTGTCTTGCTCTCAAATTACTGTTGAAAATTTTATGAAGCGCCAAATTTTTCTAGATCAAGACGCTCGAATATGTTAAGATAGCCTTGGATCCCGTTACGAAGTGTTACAATTAAAAAAACACATAGACAATGTTACTGTCCAATCCTCCATAACTGAAAGATGGGGTCAATTCTAAATGTTTACTGGACATCTATAACGTCAAATAACGCCATTGGACAAAGAAATTTAGAAAAGAAAAAAAGAAGGAAAAATGAGATAATCAAATTAGCAAAGGATTTAAAATAAAATTTAGAAAATGCTTGAAGTTAACTAAAGCTTTGAAATCAAACAAAGGTTTAGATTCAAAAACTGTTATTTATCAATTTGAAAGATAAAGTCTATTAAATATTTATATTCCGAGAGTATAAAAGAAAAAAATTATAGAGAATCAATTTGCGTTGCTGTAAAATCTATA
This sequence comes from Argiope argentata, assembly GCA_026289955.1. Classification (NCBI taxonomy): domain Eukaryota; kingdom Metazoa; phylum Arthropoda; class Arachnida; order Araneae; family Araneidae; genus Argiope; species Argiope argentata. Next base: position 1,805,422 of record JAOUZG010050771.1, read on the forward strand.
CCCACTTATCCCATCTTTCCCTGTTGTTTTATTGGACTGAAAGGGGAAAATATTTGTATAATCTTAAGTTATTAAGGGACGTGGAATGGTGTGAGTCAAAGTTCTGTTGCAACAAAAACTTTTCTTTTTCATTCCTGGAAAATAATCACTAATATTTTTTACTATATGAACCAAAAGATTTGGTTTATATGTAATTATGTATAGCTATTGCGTATATCGTTCCAACGTATGAATCAATTATTAGAAGTGAAGTTTCAAAGTTTTCCTGGGTCTGCATGCAAATTTCTAATTACAAAATATTTTGTTGCATTTAACATTAATTATTAATCGGTATTTTTTTAACTTTTTGCTGGATAAGTTATATACACTCATAAAAAGTTGTCTACTGATATAATTATATTAAAATTATGCTTTGTTTTGATAATTTGTGACATTTTTGAAAAAGAATATCAAGATAAAAGGATCAATAAAATCATTTAAGTGAAAAACAAGACATTAAATAACAGATCGTTACTATAAAGTATTAATTATATATTTATGCACGGTATTTCATCAAAATATAAAAATCACACCAAATATAAAATGCTTCAAAAATGACAATTCTGTTCTGCTCAACTTACAAATTCCAAATGTGTGTCCTTGATATAAAGAAACAAAGCCTTGAATGCACCCTTTTTGATACACACGATATTAACTGATATATACAGAAAGAACTGTGTATGCAGAAGGAAACTAAACTGTACTAAATATATTTTTGGCGCCGAGAAGGGTACCTAAAATTCCAAAATCCCGAAATGGGGATCATGGCAGATAATGGGTAAAAAAAGGCATTTAAAAAAATCATTTTTAAAACCTCGCATTAAAAATTGCTTTTTCTTGGTAAAAAGGTAATTTTAAGATGGAATTGCCATCATTTCTTTATGTTATCCAAAACAAAGATGAAGTTTCAGCCTTTAGTTTCTATTTTTTTATGCTGATGGATTTACTAAAACCAATGGAAAATGCAGCTTTTTTTATTTAGAGATAAAATGCTAAAAAATATATAATGCAAAAGCATTTTTTATTGATAATTAAATTGTAATATTATGTGAAGAAAAATTGTCACTGCAATGCCTCCGTGCCTTTGCGCATGTGCAAGTGGGCTGCTTCGCTGAAACACGAGTCGGGGGGAATGATGGTACTGGAGACATTAATCTTAAAAAAACAATGAAGAAAACTGCTCTTCTTACTTACTGGGTATCAGCCCTCTAAAGAAATGTCCAAAAATATGATAGGCGTGTCTTTCTGAAATGGAAATTCTCAGACATTGAGATAAACAGACTCATATTAAGTGCCACATAAATTTAACTTTTTTTTTTTAGAAATGCACAGACATACACATTTGTTATTTATATAGGAACAGGAAACTTGGCTGTTAAAAAATTGAAAATTCATAAAGGAATATTTAAAAAAATATTGAAAACTCAATTTTAACTTGTCAGATTATCGCTTTTCTCAAGTTTTGATATCGCCTTCAAATTTTCCAATTTGTAAGTAGCAAAAAACTTCAAGCATAGGTTGTTGTACTGAACCTTATGGCAAATATTTGTTAGAACACATAAATATTAATTATTATATAGTTATTATTCTTTGATTAAGAAAATAAATTTAAGAAATTTGATGTAAGCATGGTTATGACATTAGTGTTATAATTTTGAAATTGAGTTTCGTCCTCTTTATTTTCTTTATCTTATTTATTTATTATTATTTTATCTTATGGATTGATTTATTGAATCCATTGTTTACTTTAAGTTATCCTCATTCCTCCAGAACTTTTTTTTCTTTTTACCGGTGTAAAGTTCTAACTTCATTATAATTTTTTTAAAAAAAGCTTTGAACTTTCAAGAAATTAAAAGAATTGAAAAGGTATTTAAATTTAACTTTTGTGCAAAATTCATTAGTTAAGGAATTTTTAATATTAATCACTATTAGTAAAGTGAAAAATTGTTCATTTGTTCTCGTTTATGCATTTTATATTAGCTAGAAATGTATCTACGAAATGATTTTTATCCAAATCCAAATTTGGTGAAATAAATTATAGTGATTTTGCTTATCAAATTCGTTTATAAAATGTTAACTTTTAACTTTTAAATTGCACGTCTAGATGGCAGCACCGGCATGAATAATTTTACGAAGTTGGTGCTGGTGATTTTTGTTTCTGTTGTATATTTAATTACACTTAAAAAGCTAAAAAGAAAAGGAAATAAAGAAAACATAGAAGTACAGTTTAAACAATGCCTATTGTTGTTTCTAAAAAATATCTAATGTCTTCAGAAACATCACATTGGTAATTGTAGCTTTTTGAGAATGAAATATTCATGTGTCGATTGTATAAAAAACGCTCACAAAGATAATGAACTTTTTAAAAAAAGTGAAAACATTTACTTCTAGTTGTTGAATAATTTCTTGTAAAGGTACTGCGACTTTCTTTACCAGTTAAATTGGTCGTATTTCTTCCTTGCTTGATTGTTTCGTTAATTTATTTTATTTCGTGTTTATTGGTAAATGTCTTAGTTTCGGGGCTGGGGACTCCAGATACAAAATTTGATTCGACAATAGATCTCTTATCTATGTGAATCTTCTGCTTGTAAATTGATATCCTAATGCAAATGCCATCTCTGGAGTGGTTTGGAGATGGAGATGGTCGACCATCTCATGTCTTGTCCTCAAACTTATGAGGACCAACACAAAATAGCCTCATATAGCTGTAAAATTGACATTTATATAATTTAACTTTGTTTCGCGTTTTTATCTATTGGCTTTGGCTTGACTGTATGAAGAATAAAGGGAGGAAATATTGTAACCGTAATTTTTCTTCCATTTTAGTAGACTCCACTTTTAGAGCTCTCAAAGGAAACAAAAAATGTCTGTATGTCTGTTTTATCGCCAGTCTTAGGAAGCATCAAAAGGACGAAATCTTAATACTCTTTTATGATTCTTTAAACCCCATTCATATATAGGATTACCTAGTTTAAATCATACGCTGAAGTCAACCTTGAGAAAAACTTTTTTTTTTTTTACATAATAGATTTTATTGTTCAAAATTCCACCACGTTATAGAGTTTAATTTTTGTAAAGAGAGGAATAATGGGCTAAGTTATTATAACTATATAGACAAAAAAATAAAAATGAATATTCTGTACTTATAATAAATTTTTAACTTAAAATACAAAACCAAATATCCTATGAATAAAATTAAGAATTTTATAAAAACAGGCTGAAAATCTAGATAACACCTATTTTCTATGTAAAAGAATTAACCCTTTGAACTCGATGGTGCCTTTTCGGCATTATTCAAGACGGTGCATCATTTTGACGTTTTATTTATTTATTTTTCAATTTTGATTATTGAAAATATCTATAGAATGGTAAAAATACAGAGAAATTCAATTTTAAACGCACGCACACATACACAAACAATTTGAGGGCAATAAACAAGCCCTTTTATATTGAATTATTATGCATCGAATTACTTTTCCGAGTGCAAAGGGTTAGGGACTGGAATCAAGTTAACTATTAGTGTTGCTCAACAACAACTGACTTTTATCAAGAAGAATGACACTGAAACAGTTTCCAGTGTGTGTGCGGGGGGGGGGAGGAAGTACTCAATAATAATGAAGAAAATTAGAATTAAAATTTCCCGTCATCTTGAACACAAAAAATGTTAACTGAGTATAAATAAACGCGATTTTTAGAAAAATTATGATTTTTTTTAAAAAAAATAGTTTTTTAAAAAAATAGTTTTTTAAAAAAAATGTTACGACATCTGATTTATACTGCATTGTCTGTAGGTTATTGTTTGCAACTCTAAGGTTTTTCTCTGCACTTGCAAGCAAGAACTTCCAAGTTCTTTATAATTTGTTTCGAAAAAAGTTTATGTGGATTTATCTGCATATGATTTTCTGCCGCCGTCTGTTAAGCTGGAGGAGTTGAAAATTTCCCATCATTTTGGTCAGCGCCATTAACGGATGTGAAATCTCAATTTCTGAATGCTTTGGCGTCAAGAAATTCAGACTTTTTCTCTTAATTTTTAAACTAATTTATTGGTGTGTGATGTTGATTCATTCTGTTCTCTTTTCATGAACCAAATTGAAGATTGTTGCTAATATTTTCCTTCGGTATTTTTTTAAAACTTTTGTTTCATCATTACATATTTTCTGTTAAGGGATCCCTATTTGCTTCAGTTTGATTTTGGTGTTTTGCTTTGATATGAGTATTCATGGACCTTCTTTATAGAGAAAATCCTACTGAAAATAAACAAAACTGCTCATTTTATTATATAATTATGTCTAAAGTGTACTTCAAATGATAATTTTTGTAACATTTCTTAAGCATTGTGCCAATATTGTATGATATTTTCTAGTACAATTTTTATTACTTAACCAGCGTTAATCAGATCTGAAATATTGGGAATAGGATAGCAACCGTCTAGACGGACATATATTTTATTAAAAGTGAAATATCACAAGTCTTACTATTCTGCTTATTTGAGTTAAAATGTTGTATAAAATACATAAAAATACTTTTACTGATTGTTTTAAAATTTTGATGTTTGCCTTTAATTTGGTAAATTTTATTATTGATTTAATAAAATTGATTATTTGGTAAATCGGTATAAATAAAAAAATATATATATTTCCTATCATCTTTGTCTTTCACTCCATAAAAAAAAGGGTATAAGTTATAGCTTAATCTTTAGGCAACCATATTTATTTACTTATTTATTTATAATGTAATTTATCAAGTACAGGTGATTTATGTTCATAGTTCGTATAAAAATAAGGGTAAATTTGGAGACCGTGTCCTCTTGCTAGTTGGAATTATATAAGCATTTTGATTTTATTTTTATAATTTTCACTTCTTTTCTCACTAAATTGAAAGAGTTATAAATCAGGAAATTTGACGTCTGAAATGTTTTTAGCATTTTACTTCTTAAAGCTGATTGTTATGGAATTTTATTTAATAAAATTACATATTAAGAACCTTTCAATGAAAATGTCAAAATAAAGTCATAAAATGTTATTTCAGTACATTTCTGTACATTCTTATATTGCGGAGAAATGGAACAAAATTGTATTCTATTTAGCGACATTAATTTATCATTAAGTGTTTTGATTTTTAAAAAATTGCTCAATATTTACTTTAAATGACAAATCAGCAAAAATAATTCTCTTTGATATCGTGAATATGTTACACAATTTAATACACCGCAGGCATGTCCTGCATAACCTGTCAGCTTCTAAAGAGATTATTTAGTGCCGCTATTTATCAGATTTTAAAAAACAATTTAAATATGTTAGATCTCTTGCTAAAAATTATTTTAAAATCAAAAACAAAGTTGAAATATGAGTAAGGAAGCTGTTACTATAACTTTAAAAAAACTAGCCCCACAAATATTTTATTCATCATGATATAAATATATTTCAATTTATTTTAATAGAATATAAAATAATATAGAATTTAAATTTTGTTTGATCATATTTTGGAAATAAAGAGACACAAGATAATGAAATTTTTCCTTGATTGAAATTTATTGAAATACATACATCAATTCTTATTCTAATCAAGAGAATCAATGAACAAATTTATACAAAAAATAAAGTTCTGCCATTGCCTGTAATAAGATTTACATAAGCGACACAGCCCCTTCGGTGAAAGTGAAATCTTTGTGCGAGAAGGAATCATGTTGTGCTGCTGCATTTCTTGATACAGATTTGGATCTTATATGAGGATTCTGCCTACCAGAAAGCACCTCAATTGGGGAATGGGGGATTTCCGGTATGGTGGTTAGTTCTGTGATGAATTCAAAAATCGTGACGTTGCTCCCCGGGCCTATCACCGATGACGGGAAATACTGCTGCATCTTATGCCAATTCATATGCTTCTCGTAATAGAGGCTGTTAAATGTCGGCTAGTTTGAAATGAGTTTGTTAGTCAGTTCATCCCGGGTGCTAGAGTAGGTGATTACAGTTCTGACGACTTCTCGGGTTCTGTTGACAAGGATTTTAGTTTTCCTTGACGAAAATGAGAAGTCGCATGGAACTCAGCTCATGGATGATTTCCTGGAAGGGACAGTCATCAGAGTGTTGTGGTCAGCCAGATCACTTCTTTCGATTTCGCAGAATGTATTTTGAATTCTTTAGAAATTTTTATGTAATGGGCTTTGTTGTCACCAGCTTTGATCAGCAACCTCGAATTTAGCAAGTCGCAGATGATGAGTAGTTGTACTCTTTGTCTTCCTAAAAAGTTTGAAGATGTCATATCTTAGTTTCCTCTGAATACCTAAAAATATTTTATTCCTTTTTTTAATGTTATTTTACTCTGAACTATCCCATTCTATTAGATATACGAGTACAAAAATTGCACTCATAAATTTATGTAATTTTATGCCATCTGCCAACTTATCACAGTCAGACTACAATGTAGGAAATATCATGGGTTTTCAAAATCAAAACGCGAAATGAATTTAAATGATTATAACTTGAACATTTTTAATTTTATGCTTGCCAGTGACTTATTACTCTTATTAATTTAAATACCAATCATATTTTCGATTATAAGGATAAGATTAGATCAAGCTGTTTTAAGGGTGGTTTTACGTTTTTTTTCTCATATCCTTTACCTTTTGTATAAAAATAAGTGGAAAAATCACCATTGCTCTGCTACATTCCTACTTTACTACCCTCCTGTGACTACAACCATTGCAACATTTCGTCACATATAAAATGTCTAACATTTCCTTTTGCTTATCTAACATTTCCAGCAGATGGCGCCACGTCTCATCATCTCCCCTAAGTTAAAGGAAGTTTAAAACTAAACACTGAAATAGGCACTTATGAGTAAAAATATCTATATTTTAAACATCTCAAAGTATTCAATTCATGAGCTTTTAAATTTCGTTTAAAAAAAAAAGCTTTAAAAATACTTTGAAATCGTCATAAAAATTCAATATACGGAAAGTACGAAAAATTCTGGATTTTATTCTTTAGTATTAAAAAACTGTTAACAAATTTAGAGCTATTGATCAAAATCGTTGTAAGAAATTAATCAGAATGCATTTAAATTTACATAAAATCTAATTTACAGACAATCAAATTGCCTATTTTTGCGCCACCTTTTGCTTTAATTTATAAGTGGTTCAAGGTATAGCCCGGATTGACTTACAATACCTAATCCAAATTAATAAATTAAGCGTTTTCGAATTTCATCATATCTAATGCGGAATTTTCTTTTAATTGGTGGCTATGGAAAAATGTAAAGTTGCCTGAACACCCCAAAAAAATTATTCAATAAGTGAACAATTTTGAATAATAAGATAATGAACATTCAAATAAAAAATATATACAGAATTTATATGCTTTGTAGTCTTACGAGTAACTGTTTTAATTAAAAACTTGCAACTAGTATGCATTTCAAAAATAATTATTTTGAACTCAAAAATTGATTTTTTAAAAGGTTACTCTTATTAATATTCATCATTTTAATTTCGCTTCTAGTACAAAATTGTTCTTTTTTATTTTATTTTTGAGAATCGAAACTTCATTTCTTAAAGTTAACAACACAACGTAATATTCGCTTTCCTATCAATCTTGGCTTCTATTTTACTTGAGTGGCAACTATCTTTCGTCAAAAGGAAAATCGCTGCCGGTAGGATTCGAACCTACGCGGGGAAACCCCAATGGATTTCAAGTCCATCGCCTTAACCACTCGGCCACGACAGCTCATTCTCAAATCTGTATATTTGGTAAGGTAATAGGAAACTTGATTTCTGGATATCTTGAGTGTGTAGTATATCTAATATTATTTGTTACACAATATTTTTTTAAAATTAAAACTGCTTTATTTTCATAATAAAATTCACTTTCTATTGTGCTACATTTTTTTAATGTGGCGTTCTGACTATGACAGTATACCGTACTATTTAGTTTTCAATTAATCGATTTATTTAACTGCTTTTAATGCATTCAAGTGAGTTTAAGAAGGGGTCCCGTAATTTGGGTCGGAGTAGTCAGTTTATGATGATTACCAACTATGAAATATATTTTCCTTTATTTTGATTTTTACCCAAAAAATAATAATCTGAAAATTAGTTGAGATATTGGAGATTCGTCACCTACTGAAGAAAATTAAAACTAATCCCCCCCCCCCGAGTTTCACAGAACGCATCACTTATACTATATACTAGTGCAATTTTATTTTATTTGGAGCCGTAGACAGGGCCCGGCTCTGCCTAATTGGAGTCAGGGGGAAAAACTTCTTTCGGGACCTACGTTTGTCTTTGAAAAGCAATGTATTTCAATTAATTTATTATTTTATACGAAATATAGGTTTTTCTGAGTTCATACGATAGATTAATGAAGAAGCTAATATAAAATAGATGGATTTTGCTCTTTACTGACATTTTGCTTTAAAAGTTTCATTAAAGAAAGAAAAGTAAAATAAAGTATATTCTAATTGGACCCCTCACCCCCTTTGATGTGGGAGCCTGGGACAAGGGCCCAGTATCCCCCTGCCTTAGTCACGCTCTGTCCGTGGAACCGATTCTAGAGCCTTCTGAATAGGTGAACTTTAGTTATAACAACCCTGTATACAAAATCGGTGGTCAAAATGTTTATAGTAAAATATGGCTCATTCATATTAAGATATTTTATGTAAAATTTTAAGCCAAACGAAAAATTTAGTTGAATAATGACAAATGGGCGAAACACACTTGAAACTTATTTACAAATGTATAATACAAAAATCCAAACATCTTCAGAATTATGAGGTATCTAAAAAATTTAAGAAGCTCTGATTATTGTAAATTTAGATAAATTATGCTCACATAGTTCAATGATACTTGACTTGAATCCGTCTACAAATGAAGACTTATTTAAGATCGTCCCAAAAAGCATTAAATTGATTTTAATCCTAATGGTAATATCACAACTTCAATTACTATCCAGAATCCCCCTACACTAAAATATTAACATTTAACTTCAGCCTCAACTGAAATCAAATTTCAAAAATGTTTTATCCCTAAATGTATTCATGCAAATTCAAGGGCAGCAAGAAATTTTTAATTAAATTCTTTCAAATCAAATTAAAGCATTTTAAAAAAATTTAGTACAGCTAAGAATTATTAATCTTACGAAATATATAATTTATTAAATGTAAAAACAGCAAGAGCTTATGAAAACTGTTTATAGTCTTAATGTAGATTAAATACTCAAACCATTAGTTTAACGAGATAACAGAAAAAGGAAAAAATACTTTTATTGGAAGCAATGCCATGTTGCTACTTACGCCCTTAATCTACGACTTGTATGAGAATAGATATAAAGATTACTTGAGGAGGCTCAATCTGGTGTGACATCACTTCAGAATTCCACGAAAGGCGTTCCAAGGCGTTGAAAGCTTCCAGAAGCTCTGATAACAGAAGGCGCCAAAATTTTAAATTATCCATTTTCGCACCTTCTGATATCAGGCTCCAAGAAGTGTGGACTTTCATGAATTTAGATACGACCTAAAATAAAAAATCATGTGTAGACTTTAGTTGATTATATATATAAATGGCAGGTATTCTTGATTTTTTTTACAATTATTACTCATATTATATCGATAAATCATTAACTTCATGGACTTTTAAAAAATGATTGAAGATTAAGCATTATGTTAATTAATATTATGACGCTTACATTAATTAATAAACGATGATTTCAATGCGATTAATATTAAAAAGAGCTTCAAAAAGCTCTAGTAGATGTTCTGTAAATATAAAATTAAATGGCTATGCAAACACGTTGAATTACTTACACAAGCGAAAATTTCAAAAACTCCTAAATTATATTTTCAAACAATCTATAATCAAGCTCTGAGGATATAGATCACTAGATGAATTCTGAAATTTTAATCTGTATACAGCCTCAGGTGTTATATTCAACGACACTAATTAAAATCTTTAGTTTAATAGTTGTAAGTCTTCTTAAAATACATTTACATGCTAAATGAGAACATAAGACAACAAATCTCAAACAGAATGATGTAAAAAAAATAATTAAAAATTGAGGTTTCTAGAAATTAATATTATTTTTCTGAACTTGATCAACTACTGAAAGACTTGAATACGATTAAAAATCATAGGTAAAAGAACATTCAATTAACATTTCACTAATTTATAATTTCAGGGATCTTCGAGGCATCCTCCCAGAATTACTGATCTCAAAATGTGCACAGTTTTAACATTGCCAATTCAGAACCATCTGTAATCAGACTCCAAGAAGTGTGGCACCCTCTTTGTATTCCGAAAATCAAATTAGTGGGCAAAATCTAATTACATGCTTTCTTATTAATGCAATTTCAACGTAGCATTTTTTAAAATTTAGATGCCAAGAAAATGATTATCAGCATGAAAAAATATTGGTACGGACATATAAAAGAGGCAAACAGTCTAAGGAATTATTTACATTGTCACGTGCATAGACATTAAAATCTTTAGTCTAAAGTTTTATCAAAAAATAAAAGGATAAAACATTTAGTTTTATGTTAATCAATATTGCACTGCTCAACTTAATCCACTGCAGATAAACCGAATGCGGTTAATCGTATTGAAATCTTTAATAGCCTCCAACCAGCGCTCTTTATCATGAAAATTCCGAGATGCCTAATTGTTCCTTAAATGTTCATCAAATGGGGATAAACGATGTTAATATTCTCATTTCAACACTGTTTGAAATCAAGCTCCAAGACTTGTTGATCCTAGTATGAAGAAGGAATCTCAAATTCGAAGGCCACAGGAAGATTTTAATTTAACTCAACTTCTTGAAATGAGGATATTTCAAAGAAATTAAGATACCACAAACAATTAATAATCATGCTTTAACTTTAGATGAAAATATGCACCTGTGGCAAAAAATAATGAAAATTATTTGGAAAATGAAAGCATGCTTAAAAAACATTATCACGTTTAGGTACTAAAAATAGAGGAAAATATTGACTTTTTCTGAAATTAATGCTCTGTTACTCACCTGAGTCATTGACATATTACTTGAATGCAGATAAAAGTGATGACTTTTCAGAACTTCCTTACTCAATTTCTCCAAACACATGTCGATTAGCTTCGTGAAGCGCAGATTTTAAAGGGTGCTAAAATTCAAATATTTCAATTCAGCACTCTATAAAATCCGGCCCCAAAAAGCCTTTAATTTTACATGTATTCAAAAATTGAAAACAGAACATGAAATATCTAGCTCAATCCAAGTAAAAGAAATGAAGATAAAAAAAATTTAGATATGAAAAATTATGAATGATGCGAAACTTTTGCTGAATGTGAGAAAAGGCGGAAGAAATCATAGAAATTATTTATGAACTTCTAACTCTTAACCTAATTTAAAAAACCTTGAGCTTTCGAATAAGGAGATAGTGAAAAAAGAGGGGATATAATAGTAATAATAATAATTATAATTATTATTATTATTTTGCAACTTGACACAATTATGACAACATTAGTCAACGACAATAAAAGTCTCAAACCATGGAGGCCTTAGTGAAATGTTCCGCTGGTAATTGAAAGACATCGATTGAGTACAAAAACAAACAAATCAAAAGTTGATGAAATTTTTCATTTCCGTACGACCTCACATCAAATTCTGAGAAGGATGGATCCCTATAAGTATTTTAAACGTTACAGACGAAGCAACATAAAATTGTTAAAAAACAAAACAAAATCAAATGAAAACATTTTTATTTTAATGCATTATTATTCAACTCTTAGTAACAAAAAAATCAATCATGCGAAAATTCTCATATGTAAAACTAGTAAACAATATTTAAAATATTTTTAAAAACTAAGGCGTTCTTACGTTCAGAAATTTTTAGTATTATGGAATACAGAGAAAATGATTTAAGCATTTTGTCTTTTGTAGATTAACACTGTGTTATTTGTATTAGTCAAAGGCAGATAACATAGCTGCTGTAAAGTGAGGATATAGTTTAAACGTCTCCAACTAGCATTACCTCAACACCTTAGTATCCGATGCCAGATAGATTCCAAAAGTTATGATATGTATGTTGGAGATTCCAAAAGTTATGTAAATAGTGTCCAAATTTTTAAATTGCTAATTCGGCATTTAGAAAAAATAAAATCCAATAAGAGTTGATTGCCGGTTCTATCCAGAAATTCAAAACATTCGTAGATAAAAGCTAGGGGAAACCTTCGAGAAAAATTTTGCTAAATGTATTAAAATTGATAAGAAATATTGAAAATCCTTTCCAAAATAAGTACCAAACCTTTAGCGTAACTTAATACAAAAAATGAAAAAAAAAATTTAAATCAATTCTGAAAATAATATATGCTACTCACCTGAGTCGGGGACATACGATTTGAAACTAGATCAAACAAAGGACGTCTTCAAAAACATCCATCTAAAAGGTCTTCTAAGAGATGTCGAGCAGTTTCGTGAAGAGCTGAATTCAAATGGTGCTCAAAATTTATTCCTTATTTAGCACCAAATGAAGTCAGCCTCCAAGAAACCTTATGCCTGCGCATTCTACAGCCTTCCATGAAGCCAGAAATTCCATGAAGAAGTTTAAACCCAAGTCACCTAAAAAATCCCGGGTCAGGACCAAGCTTCCAGAAGTGCTGATTTAGAAAGATGCTGAAATTTTTAAGTTATCATTTCTTAATCTTCTGAAATACCTTATGTGCCTTATAAGACATTTAGCAACAAGCATTTCATATTTTAATTCGGAATGAGGTACAGGGCGTCGAAGACCTTCCAGTGGTTCTGATTTCAAAAAGGTGCTTAAATTTTAAAGTTACATTTTCAGCACAAACTGAAATCAGGATCCTAGAACCATTTGGAAAGCTTCAATAGAAGAAACGTATATATTTTAATGAACGCGAGAAATTAAAAAGGAAATAGTATTTTAATATAATTTATTACTATTCGAATTTAAGTTACAAAAAATTGTAAACTAGGCGAAAATTCTTACATGAAAAACTTGTAAGGAATCTACAAAATAATTTACAAAAAAGAAAAAATTTATATTCAGAAATTTTTAGCATTACAAAATATCAAGAGAACTTTTTGTGTTATGTAAACGAATATCAGGAGAAAGACAAACTTTTCGTGTTATGTAATTCTGTGTTGCTTATATTATGCAAAGACAGATGACATGAATGCAGTTGAACGTGAAAAGATCTTCAAATGTCTCCAATTAAAATTACTTCCACGGCTCAATGTCCAATGGCAAATAACTTTCTCAAAATATGATACAGTATGGTGACAGATTTTTTAAATTACCAATTTAGCATCATGTGAATTAAAAATCCAAAAAGCGTTAATCTCTATTGTGCCCAGAAATTAAAGCCATAAGGATTTGAAATATTCAATTTAGTGGAAATAAATAAAATAAAGATATTTTTTAAAAATTGAGGTATAAATGCTTATTAAACACGCGAAAAATTTAGCTACAAATGCTCAAAATTGTTGAGAGATGTTGAGAATTATTTACAATTTAAAAGCATACTTTAAATACTAAACATCTTTCAGAACTAGATACCAAAAAAAGGAAAAACGTTTTTTTTCTCTGAAAATAATATTTTATTATTAATCAGATTCAGTGACATATGACTTCAAAATCCTTTATGCTGAAGTTCGTCAAGGAGATGCTAAATAGCTTCGTGAGCGCTGATTTCAAATGGTGCTCAAAGTTTATTGTTTCCAATTCAGCACCAAATGAAATCAGAGCCCAAGAAGCCCTATACCTGTGACTGTCACAGCCTTCTATGTGGTCCGAATCCAAATCTGGGAAATATGAAGCATTTAGTACAATGAGAAAAATTAATTAAATTATTGTAAAGTAATTTAAATATTTAAAAAATCAATCATGCGAAAAAATTAACTGATTGCATGCAAAAGCTGAAGAAATCAGGAAAATTATTTACAAACTTATAGCATGCATAAAGAAAAAAATCTTTAAAATCAAAAGATGCTAAAAAAATAAAAGGAAGCAATATTTGCATAAATATAATTCTTATATGATTATGCTCACCTTAGTCAATGAATGAGCAATACATTTTGATGCGATGCGATCTTGAAAACCCTCATGAGGGAAGATTTTCAGGAGTAATTCGAAGATGGGGAATAGTTTTCAGAAGCACTCACCTCAAAAGTAGCTAAAATTTTAGCATTGCCATTTCCGTACTATCTTAAATATGTTCCTTGAGGTGTGGATACTCTGTTGTATTCTGATAGTCAAAGCTCTGGTAAAGAATTTTTCTACTGACGGGGAACCAAAACATTCAGATGGATTTTACATCCGTAATTTTGTTATAAAATATTTTTAGCACTGTTTACAATTTATCTCAGATTTCGTAAGAATGAGAGGGATGGAAATTATTTAAAAGGACAATACATATATTAATCCACGACTCGAGAAGTATTTGAACTCTATTTGTGTTCAGAAATTTAAAACCTTGGAAAATATAAAGTATTTCAGTAAATAAAACTAAATGAAAAAAATTTAAAAAGTGAAATGTAACGCTCGAAAAATTTAGCTAAATATACGTAAAATTGTTAAGGTATATTTAAAATTATTTAAAAATTGAAAATATGAATTAAATACTAAATCTTTAACAAAACTATTTGCTAAAGAAAGAAAACATTTTATTTTTTCGAAATTAATACTATATTATTCATCAGAGCTGGTAACATATCTCAAACTAGACAAAATTAATGAAATCTTTGAAATCCTCCACCAAACAGGTCTTCTAGGAGATGTCAAATAACTTCGTGAGCGCTGATTTCAAATGGTGCTCAAAATTTATTGTTTCCAATTCAGCGCCAAATGAAATCAGAGCCCAAGGAGCCATGTGCTTGCCTTCTACAGCGTTCCATGTAGTTCCAATTCAAATCTATGGGGAATATGAATCATTTAATACAATGCGAAGAAATCAAATAAAATTATTGTAAGGAAATTTAGATATAAGAAATATTAGTCATGCGAAATAATTAGCTACATATATATATAAAGGCAGAAGGACTTAAAGAAATTATTTTAAAATGTGTAGCACGCTTAAAGAAAGGCAAATCTTTAAAATAATAGGATACGAAAAAAAGGGAAGGAGGCAATCGCATATATGTATTTATTCATTAATACGATTATGCTCACCTTAGTTAATGGCAGTCAGCTGGAGCACAATTTGATGCGAAGAGTTCTTCAAATCCCTCAAATGAGCTTAGAATCAATTAAATTTCCAGGAGTAATTACAATTTTTCGAATAGATTCCAGAAGTACTCACCTCAAATGTTTCTAAAATTTTCCCATTCCCATTTCCGCATTATTAGATACCAAACAAAGCGCTTCGCTTCATGGATATTTTAACTACTTTATTTCTTAGTCAAAAACAGGCGTGTTGAATGCAGTTAAAAGTGACAAGGCTGGAATGGCTTTTCATCAAAATTTTTGTAATTTATAGTTCAAGGTGTAATGTGACGACATTGAATAATTTCCAAAAGCTTTCATCTCAAAATGTTGTAAAATTTTAAAGATACTGTTTTCACGTGATCATAAATCTGGCTCCTAAATGTACGAATTCCCTACATGTATTCTGAAACTAAATACAGGCTATCGATTAATTTCTAAGTGTACTCATCTCAAAAGTAACTGAAATTTCATTGCCATTCCTCGCCGTGGAAATAAGTTCCTTCAAGAGTAAGTTTCCCAATTTATTCTGAATGTCAAAATCTTGACTATGATAGAAATGGAAACCTTGGAGAATATGAATTATTTCATTCAAAAAAACCAAGTGAAGCAATTTTTTTTAATTAGGTATATAAAACTATTCATCATACGAAAAGTTTAACTGATCTTATATAAAATTGTTAAGAAATATTGAAAATTATATCCAAACTGAAAGCGTGCTTTAAATATCAAATCTTTAGCCTAACTAGGTACTTAGAAAAGCAAAAATTTACTATTTTTAAAATTTTTTATTATTCAATTCCTACTATTAGCTCACACTCTCCCTATATATATATAATCTTGTTTAAATTTTCGATCGTTAATAAAATACTTTTTATTCATCCAATCAAGGTCATGCAAATTTTTTTTTAACTTGCAGTGCATGATATTTGAAATTAATACAGTTTTTTCAAATATTAATTCATTAATTTTTTATTAATTAAATAAAAATTAACTTTTTCGCCGAAAATCTTCGTTTCCCCATCGCCAAATAAGTAGCAAATTCAGTTTGTTTTTCCTCACACTAATGAGGTTAGGCTTAACAAGTTTTCGGTCGATTAGTTTTAGCAATTCTGTTTATTTCCATTATGTTTAATGCATCTAAAATTAAACATTGTTAATAATTCGATTTTTCCGATTCATTTTAAAGTACTTTCGAATTAAAATAATACAAAATAAAGAAAATCAAATATTTCTAATTTGTATTGTGTTACCCAAACTGTTATAGAAAAATTACGCATTTTGCGTAGCCACAATTGGCTTTGAATCCCCAATTGGTGTTGAAAAATTCAATATTAGTATAATTTTTTGATTAATTATTTATAGTAACTTTAATTGTTACGGGTGGATAGCCTGGTTGGTAGGGCTCTGGATTCGCATCCCTTGGGCTGAGAGTTCGAACTTGTCAGCCGACTGGTTTGGCGGCTCTGTCAAGACTGGCTGAGGATGAATGAAGGAATGAATGAAATCCGCCTCGTTGAAAGGGTTTATGACATATGTGTGCTAGAAGTCAGACTTCTGCACTCAGGTGCTCAGGGGTCATACCCTTAGAAACTACTGAACGCGGAGCACAACAACAATTAGTAATTACTACTTGAAACAAAATAAAGACATTAAAGACATAAAGACACACAGACATCTTCAAAATCCTCCATCCAAATGGTTTTTCGTTAGATGTCCGAAAGCTTCGTGAGCGCTGATTTCAAATGGTGCTCAAAGTCTATTATTCCAATTCAGCGCCAAATGAAATCAGAGCCCAAGGAGCCTGTGGTTCATACAGCCAACCATGTAGACTGAAATTCAAACCTATAGGAAATATGAAGCATGTTACAAAAAAATTACATATAAATAATATGAAAAAATTAGTTAAATATTTTAAAAGGTAGAACATTTCAAGATAGTAGTATACAAAGGGGATGCTAGAAAAAAAAGAAGCACACAATCACATAGATGTATTTATTTATTAACCCTTCGATAGGGCCTCTGAGGCACCATTCCAGACGGTGCATCATTTTGACGTTTTATTTATTCATTTTTCGAATTTAATTGTTAAAAACGCCTACATAATGGTTAAGAGATGTAGATTAATTTTTTTAAGAAATTTGACTTAAAAGAATTATGTATATTTATTTTTCATAGCAATAAAAAAATCTTTGTATTAGGTGAATAATTTTGCCACTAATTATTTTTTGGAGTGTGAAGGGTTAATACAGGTTTACTCGCCTTTGGCATACGATGTGAACACCAATTTTTGGAAAGAGTTATTAAATACCTTCAATCCAGTAATGGTCTGTTAAGATATCTTTGAATAATTACGACACGTCGAATAGATTCCAAAAGCACTCACCTTAAAAGCATTGCCATTTCTGGACCATTTGGATTATTTTCTTTGAAGTGTGGATTCCCTGTTATAGACTGAAAGCCAAAGGTCTGATAGATTTTTTTAATTGAACACCAAAAATTCATATTAATTTTATAATCGGAATGTTGTTAAAAAATTATTAATAATGCGAAAAATATATTTCCAGATTTATATGCGTTAGAGGCACGGAAATTATTTAAAAAGTTAATGCGTTTATTAATCGACGACGCTTTAGCATTATGATATATCAGGAAAAAGTAAAAATGTTTCTTTTTATGAAAATTTTTACTACCTTGTCTAGCGTAGTCAGAAACAGTAAATTGAATTATGTTAAAAGTGGTGTGGCTAAAAGAGATTTCCGTCAACTTTATTATGATAACTAAAAACCCCCAAAAAAATGTTTTTCTGAAATCAGTATTACATTATTCATCATATTCAGTGATATAAGGATTAAAAATAGATAAACCCAATGAAATCTTGAAAATCCTCCACTTAAATAGTCTTCCAGAAGATAGTATAGCTTCGTGAACTCAGACTTCCTATGGTGCTCAAATTTA
>JAOUZG010050771.1:1825464-1843064 GCA_026289955.1 Argiope argentata
TATCTACATATATCTATATCTAGATGTATATATCTATATATATATATATAGATTGATGTGAATATATATATAATCACAATTATACTCACCTCAGTCAGTGACATACGATTTGAGCACAGCTTGATGCGGGAAAGTTCTTCAGTGAAGATTTCCAGGAGAAATTACCTGACTTCGAATTGATTCGGAAGCATTCACCTCAAAATTTGTCAAAATTTTAGCATTACCTTTTCCATATCCTGTGAAATTAGTTCCTTTAAATGTGGATACCATGATGTCTTCTGAAAGTAAAAGTTCTAACAGGAAAAGCTATTTTTTTAATTCAACAATTTCAAACGGAGATATCCGAAATTCAGTTATAAAAATTACTAAGCGGAAAATGTATGTCAGGATACGTTATAGTGATATATTTATTAAAAAGGCTTAAAAAGCTCTTCGCTAACTTTTTAACAATTTATATTTCAACGTTCAGAAAGGAAAATATTAATAACTTCCTAATACTTTTACTCCAAATGTTCGATAATTTTAAAGCTGTCGTTGTCACATGATCTGAAAAAAAGATCCCGAAAAGAGTAAATCCCTAAATATATTCTGAGAGGAAAATGAATGCTCAAATTCGTGGTTTAATCAAATATAAGAAATAAAAATAATGATATGTTTAAAATATTTATGTATTAAGAAATATTGACTAATCGGAAATTTATCTCACGATATTCTAAAGAGAGAAAAACTATTAGAAATTAAAGAGAAAAATAACGTGTACAAAAAAAGGATTTTTCTGAATTATGAAGAATCGTAACTAATGAAAAATATTAATACAACTGGTTGTGAAAAATGCTTAAACAGTATAAAAACAATGTGACATCGCTGATCTAAAACAATGATATCATTTTTCTTTTTGGATTTCTGGGTCTTTTAAAATGGTATATTTGTCTTCTGAAACATGAAAAACAATCAACCATGATTAAATCAATTTTTAATTCCAAGTAGAGCAGGACGTCCAATATCTTCCCGCAGATATAGTTCCATAAAGAGCTTAAATATTAGAATTGGCATTTAAGCTCATTCTGGAATCAAACTCCAAGAAGTATGGGTCCCTAGGTGTTTTCTGGGAGTTAAAACCATGTGCAACACCAATTATTTATCAAACCATAATTCTTAGAAGTGGTCGATTTCCAAACATCGAGTAACTTAATAAAACTGTGAAATCAAAGATTGCTAACATTTTAGTATTTCCATTTTTGCACTGTATGAAATCAGGCTCCAAGATATGTTGAAGTTTAAATATATACAGAAAATCAGATAAAGATACATTCAAGCGTTTAGATATCGAAACATATTAATAAACAAATTGAAAATTTAAGTATGGAAAGCACTATTGAAAATTATTATCCAAATATATGCCGTAAATAAATTGATCAATGTTTAGCATGATAATTTATCAATTAAAAATGTAAAACATTAAAAAATTAGATTTAAAATCAACAATATTACTCCCTTAAGGCAATAAGAAAACTGCTTTTATGAAGTTCATGTAAAGAAATAAGCTTAACATAAGTTTACAATTCCAGCAGAGACATAAAAACATCGAATACCTTTCAGGAGCAATAAGCGCTGACGTTCCATTTCCTCATTCTTTAAGTGTGGTGTCTTGCACATATTTTAAAAGTTCGTTACGTGGACAAAATTAAGCTTTAAATTAAATTTAAGAAATCTTTAAAGATATTTTACGTCCACAAATATTGTTTTTAAAAAATATGTAAAAATCGATTGAGTGCACAAGTTGACAAATTTTTAACATTATGAAGTATCAAAAACAAGTGCAGAATAATTCGAAATATAAAGCGTGCATAAATGGACAATTTTTTATTATGAAATTTCGAGAAAAAGGAAGGAAATACATGGACAAAAAGAAATATGAATGTGTATTTAAATCGACAAATTATCTTATAAAATGTCGAAAAACAGGGGGGAAATCATTATTTTTTTTAAAAAAAATTTAATCTTCGTTGTTCTTATAGATGAATGATAAGTGATTTCATTCGAATCAAAATGAAGAAATCTTCCAGATTTTCTATAACTTCCTCTTACCCTTAAACTATGGAGAGATAATTAATAATTAGGGATATGTGAGACCTCCAACTTTTTTTAATCACGGTATTGAAGGATTTTACAGCAGTTAGGGAATTAGGTTTAAAATTTCAGAGATTTGGCTCAAAATCATAAAAGCGCAATGATTTCAAATGAATTTATTTTAAAGAAATTTAGGTATAAAAATTGATTATCAAGAGAAATATTTAGAAATAGTTTTATTTTAAGAAATATTGAAAAATTTACTTCTAAACTGGGAACATGCCTGACTTACAAAATCTTTAACATAACTAGATAATAAAAAAACCAAAAAAAATTATATTTTTTGATAATTAATATTATTTTACTTACCTGAGTCCGTGCCATTCGGTTGGAATTCAAATAAGAGTGAAAATATCTGTAAGAACTTCCATCTTGATTTCTTCTAGTGACGGAGCGCGGATGCTGAACAGCTTCCGGAAATGCTAATATCAAATGGTGCTAAAATTTTAATGCCAATTCAGCAGCATCTGAAATTAGGTTTCAAGAAGTGTTGAGCTCAATGCATTCAGAAATTCAAATCCGTGGGGAACATGAATGTTTTAATTCAATGCAACTAAAATAAAATGAAGTTATTTTAAACAAATTTAGATATAAAAGTTATTAATCATGCGCAATTTTTGCTGAATATTAAATATAGAAAAAATCCAAAGAAATCGTGAAAATTGTTTATGAATTTATGTATTTAAGGTGTAAATTTAAAAAAAAAAACTATAACATAATGGTATACTAAAAAAGGGGGAAATATTGCAATTTAGAAATTAATACAACTATTCTCACCTTAGCCAGTGGCAATGGAATTCTCAAACCAACTTTATATCACAAAAGCATTTCAAGAGCAATTCTAAGAATAGCTCCCAGAGTTACAGGTCTCAAAAGTTGCTGAAATTTTAACATTGTTATTTCCTTACCATTTGAAATCAAGTTCAATGAAGAGTAGAGTCCTTGATATATTCTGAAAGTCAAATCCATGGCGGCGTAAAATTTTTAATGACGGTAAAAAGTTCAAATAGAAATACTATCGAAAAATTTAGTTTAAAAAATGATCAAAATGCGAAACATTTATCTCAAAATAAGCAGATCTGAAGATTATTTAAAAGGATAGTTCGGATATTAAAAGGCAAATCTTTAACATTATGAAGTATAAATTAAAAGTAAAAACGTTTCGTTTCTCGGAAATATTAATAAGGTTGCTTAGCGAAGTCAGCGGCAAACCACTCGAATGCTGTTTAAAGTAATGAGGCTTGAAGAGCTTTCCGTTTGCATTGTATTATTTTACAGTTCAAGGAGGTAATGTGAAAACGCTGCATAGTTTCCAAATGTTTTGATATCAAAGTGCTCTAAAATTTTAAAAACTGAAATTATCTGTGACCTTAATTCAGGCTCTAAAATATATGAATCACTTGATATATTCTGAGAACAAATTTAACGATGAAAATCAAGGTTTTAATCAAATATAAAAAAGATAAATAAAGAAGTATTCAAAATATTTATTTAAAAAAAATATTAATTCTCCGAAAGCTTACCTCAATATATATCAAAAAAGAAATACTATTAGCAATTAATGGCAAGCATAATTCATACATAAAAGAGTAATTTACGAGGAATCGTAAATAGCGAAAAATAATTAATTTGTAGTTGCTCACCTGAATCAATCTCATGAATAAGGAATACGACTGGATATGAGGTAGGTTTCAAAAATATGAAACCTACATGACATCGTATAAAAATTCTAGCGTCGGTACCAAGATATCAAGTATCTTCCAGAAGAGCTAATTTCAAAATGGGCAAAAAAAAAACCTTTTACGTTGTCATTTCTTCATCTAAAATCACTTATTTGCCTTCTAAGATATGAAGAACCATCAACCAGCATTCCATCAATTTATGATTCAATATGAATTTCAGGATGTTGAAAATCTTCCAGGAGATCTGGTCCCATTAAGTGCTTAAATTTTGCAATTAACATTTAAGCGCATTTTGGAAACAGACTCCTGGAAGTGTGGGGCCCTAGATGTTTTCTAGAAGTCAATTCCGTGAGCAACACCAATTATTTATTAAGTGCCGAAAATCCCAAAGTTTAGATACAACAAAGAATTATTAATTACTTGCCAAATTTGAGGCATAACATGTAAAAGTGGCAATAACTCGAATATTATTTATAAACTTATTATTAACAAGGGAGCATAAAACATTTAATTGAAAATCTTTAGCCTAAAGTGGTACTAAAAATTGTGTTTGTGTTTGTGTGTGTAATATTATTTTGCCATATATTTTCATGAATAACATGCTAGTTGAATCCAGTTTAAAATGTTTAGAAGCTTCTAACTAGCATTCATTGTAGTGACCAATACCCAAAAATTGAATAACTTAATGAATTTGTGTTATCAAAAGGCTGCTAAAATGTTAGTGCTCCCATTTTTGCATCATATGAAATCAGGATTAAAGATATGTCGAAGCTTTAATGTATTCAGAAAATCAGATATGTGTTCAGTATTCAATTTTGAAAGTGAAAGTAATATTTTCATATGAATATATATTCTGACATTCAGATGAAATCAAAATTTATTAATTATGTTTAAAATGTAGCTGATTATTTGTAATTGTGGAAAAAACTATTGGAATTCTTTTCAAAATATGATTGATAGTCTATAAATCATTTGCATGATGAGTAATCATATAAAAAGATAAAACATGTAGATTTTAAAATTCGTAGTGAGTTGCTCAAGTCAGAATATATCAGCTTGAATGAGGTACATGTGAGTAGCATTTTAAAGAAGATCATAATAAATTTAGAATTCCTGTAGAAATATGAACACTCCGAACACATTTCAGAAACTCTAACTTCAAATGGTGCGAAAATTTTAATATTATTATTTCCGCATTCGAAAAGATTGGCTCCTTGTATGTATCCTGAAGTCTCTCTTCGTTTATAAAATTAATTTTTAAATTAGATTAAAGAATCATTGAAAATATTTTTCGACTACAAATATTATACCTTTGAAAATTATTTATAAATATATTGAGTACATAAAGCGACAAATTTTTTACAATGCAATTTTTTACAATTACAACAATACATACAATTTTTCATACAATGTATGAAAAAAGTGGGTGGGGAAACCACTCATTTTGCAAAATTTATTCTGCTCGGTTATATAGATCATATTAAAATCTAAATTTAAATTAATGAAAAATTAATTTTACGTTGCTCTTATAAATAAAGGGCAAATATTTCATCCGAATAAAAGTGAAGAGAACTTACAGGCTCTTTACGTTTTCCATTTTAGTTTGAACTACGGACTCCTCATATTAAACTTGAATAGCCCTTTTAAGGTTATCTATTCCATTCCGCTATGACTTTTCCTTCTCTATTTCAATATATGCTTTTTTATATTTAAGAGTGCCGATCAGATATAGTTTAATAACAAATCTAGAATTTGGGATATACTTTAATAAATAAGAGACCATCTAATATTCCTTGAGACATTTAAAGCAAATCTGATCGTATCATTTTTTTAAATTTAAAAATGCAAATAGAGATCTGATTTCGTTTTTGTTGTCTTGAACGAAAACGATGAGATTATAAATATAATGAATCGATGAGTTGTGTATCAGGATATGTGTTTCTTACAAACTGATTCCTGAAAATTGAGCAACTAATTCTCCAACTCAACCTTTTCCTTTGTTATGATCTGTAATAAATACAGGTTAGGAAAAAAATATGCCAAAATATTAATATATTTGTCATAATTTCTACGCATTATTTATTCTCTTTGATGATATTTATTTTATCTCCTAAAGAATAAATTTTTCATTATTGTATCTTTTTTCCTTCATACTATTTGGCTACTCTTATAATATTGAAGAAATTCTTATGAAACTCTTTATTAAAATAACAAGGGTTTACTTTCCCAAAAATGATTTCATACTCTTTCTTTGGTTTTTTCTTTACAAATCTTTTTTTTTAATTACGCTCCTCGAAAAGACAACAAATGTTGATTAATTTTTATATTAGCTATTACTGATTACTCGTAAGTAAAATATATATAATTTTAATTTCAAAGTGAAGTAACATGTGTTTTCAATGTATAAGTTGTTATAATATTGAAAAAAGATGTAAGTAACGAAGTAACATGTATTTTCAATGTATAAGTTGTTATAATATTGAAAAAAGATGTAATATTTTAATAGTAATTTTTGATAAGCCACAGTGTTTATTTGTCACGTGCGATATTTTCTCTATTTGAAATGCGTTATAACAACAAATAACTGTAGACGACTACGACATTTTCAACATTAGACCTAGTTTAATCTAAAATATCTGACGACATGGTAATTAAATGTTTCATACAGCTGTTTTAAATGTTTCTAGATCCCTAAGCATAACTGAATGTCTAGAAGTGCGTGGAAATATTTTAAATCAGAATTTTAATTCTGTGGGATAAGTGTGTGCTGATTATATAATATGATACTGAATAAAAAAGGCATACCAAAATAATTCCTAACTTTTTTTTCTCTCCATTAAAATATAATACTGATCCTTATACATTTCAGTTAGACATGTTTTTGTGTATACTTTCATGAACTGAAAGCAAATATGATTAAGTGTTAGTAAACAGCTCTTATTTCTAAGATATTTTATTTTATTTCCATTAACACATTAAATAAAGCTTTGTGTATACAAATTAAATTAATATACTCTGCTCTTTCATAACTCGTAAAGCATTTCAATAAATTGAAATAATTTAGCAATATTTCTATAAATATACAACAGTTTAGTGAAAATAAGAAATACGAAGAATCAAATCAAAATTAAAAGAGGTTATTTTGTTCAATTCTGAAAGTTCTTTTTTTACATTCCTGAATGAATATTGTTCTTGCATACCCTGTGCAGTTGTGTTTTTAAAAAATTTGAACTGTAAAATTTTTCTTAAATATGATGATACATTATAAAATGATGAAAAGTTTTGTAAATAAACTATATTTATATTTTATTAATATTATTTAAATTTTATCTATATATAGTTATTCCTATATTTTCGACATAATAGAAATCGAATTTCAAAGGGAATTTTTTATTTAGTATTAACGAATAAAAAGTGTACTAATATTAATATTAAATAAAGTTTAAAAAACCAATTAACTAATTACGAAGAATTAAAAGTCAACAGATTACTATTAGATTAAACAATATCAGTGATTGTTAACAGCATTTCAAAAGGGTTAAGGAGAGAGTTATATATATATATATATATATATATATATATATATATATATATATATAGTAAAAACATTAAAATTAAAACTTTCGAAAATATGCAGAAAATAACTTGGAATTTATTCACGGTATTAATTCATTGCTCAAGGAGGAGATATTGGCTACTGTTCAATTCTTTTTGGAAGAAAAATAAGATGAGTTCAAATTGCCAAAGAGGATTGAGTGTTAGTCCTTTTGAAATAGTTCAAATATAAATTAACACAAATAATCGAAAAAAAAGATAAATTATTATGATCGTATAAAAAATGTTGAGTGATTAAACATTACATCCGAATATTTTCGACAAAAGCTAATGATTCATCAGAATCAGTAAATCCACAACTTTGTTTACAGCTGTATGGAAACGAAAACAAAGAGCATCGTTTAATAGTTGATTACTGAGTTCATCTTCAATTAAGAATCAGATTTCTTTACCTCGAAAAATAATACACTAAAGTGCCTAAGCGGTAGCACGCTGTTCGCAACATTAGATTTGGGTGCGGGTATTTACAGAATCTCTTTAGAGAGGAAGCTAAAAGAAAGATAGCATTTATAGCATCGGATGAAGTAAATCAATTCAAAAGAATGATATTCGGCTTGACTATTGCCCTGACAAAATTTCAACTATTAAAGCTTTAGTTTTGAGACAAAAATTTAAAAAAATATTCATACTCTATTTCGAGGACATTTATATATCTGCTGTAAAAAGTATATTATTAGTCCAGAGAAATCATAGATTGCAGAATAGAATTGATGGGCTTTCAACATGCTGAAGTTAGGGGGGAAGGTATTGGAGAGTTTACACAGTAAATGAAGGAAGGAAATACGAAAAAAAAGTCAGAGAAAATAATAAGCATTTGATAGCGTAAGCAATCTCAAGTGCCTTAATATTTTGTGCCAATATATATGTGTACAGGATATTCCTGACCATTTCAGATTAAATCATATTTGTTGTTGGGGTTTCATTTTATATTTGTTTAATGCTGAAATTGTGGTAGTGCATGTGTATTCTTCCGTTGTTAAATTATCATATACTATTTTATTAAAACTTGATAAAAATTTATTTTTGCTTTCCTGAATTTTATTAGGCACATAGATATCTTTTGAAATGTACACTCGAAGTTTTCGTTATCTTTATTTATAAAACATATGTTCAATATTACAGAAGGGAGGGTTTTTTTTCTTCTGTTTTCCTTTATATATATTTAAAGTAGCAACGGACCAGAATTTGAATTTTCTTCTATTTTCTGCTCATCTTAGAAACAAGCTGAAATTCTTTAATTCCAGGCAAAATAAATATTTTAATCGCAATGATCTTGATTTTTAAAGAATTTTTATTCTGTAGATAGATTACTTGTAAATGAATGGCTTTCGTTTTAAGTATAAAGATAAATTTTCCCAAAGGCGTCAATTTTCAATATTTAAAAAGAAACTCCGTAACATTAAATTCTCTCTATATATCAGCCTCATAGCTGGGATTATCTTAAAGGGAAATAGCAGATTGTTGATATACCTTGTTATTTTCTCCATATTATTGATTTCATATGTTTTAGCTTATAATATATTGCTAACAGTTTTAACATCCAAATTTTAATGAAGATGATTACTTTTATCGATTAACATTTGATAGAACTGAAAAAGGTATCTTAAATAACTTGCAAGTTTTTCTAATCAATGAGTTAAGTTTTATTTAATGCATCCTTTTATCGTTGCATAATACAAGGTAGTAAATACTTCACATAACCTTTTTACATTTATTGTTACGTATGGCTGTTAATCTACCTCAATTTAAGAAGTGACTAATAAAGATAAACGCACAGAAAGCAAAGTGACATTAGTGGGATAGACATTCGCAGAAATGAATAGAGGCTGATAAATCTAATGTTTTTGTTATTCGTCAACATGGGTAAAAAAATGCTGCAAAATCCTTCCAAAAAAAAAGGCTTCGAACACAGAATTTTCTTATCTTCCAAAAATGGCCAGATAAACGAAGATCATTAAAATTCTTCGAGAAATATTATTATTTTACGATTTCAGTAATATGCCTTATAATCAGATAAAACTTATAATGAGATGAGACTTTGACCAATTTTTTAATGCGGATTCTTGGAAAAAACGTCATACATATGCATTTATATTTCAATCTTGGAAAATATAAAAATTATTGAAAGAGATCCGATAATGACCTTAGATAAAATTTTGATCTATTACTTGCCTACTGCTGAACATATGCAGGGTGTTTGAGAACTAGATTTCCAATTTTGTAATTGGTTTATTGCACCCTATGATGGCTCAGAATCACATAGCATTGACAGAAGATAAAAACTTCCCTAAATCGATAAATCAGTTTTTAAAAAATTGACTAATTTCAGGGTTTCAAATCTCATTGAGTTTGAAAAATTTTCATATTGGTCATAACTACAATAACTGAAAAATAGTTTGAGCTAGAAGGATGAAATTTGTTACATGGTCTTTATACTAAATTTAGTATAAATTTTAGACATTTCAAATTTTTTTGCAAAATCCATTCAGAAGAAGTCTGCCCGTTCGAATATAAGTTCAACCGATATCTACAAAGTAAAGGAAGCTAGAGGCATAATATTTGGTTCACAGATTTAACATCTGAAGGTATGGAGGAGTATCAAATTTGGAAGCAAATTTTTCAAGGGACTGACTAACTGTCTGCTTACAATAAGTAAACTCGGTAACCCAAAAGAACGACGGCTTAAACTTATGAACCTTAAATGATTTTGTAACTACAATTGTTTTTCAATGTCAAATTTTCATTTCAATCAGTTGAAAAAAAATACTCTGAAACACAAATTCGGCTATTGGGTACTATTAGTCGCATACCAGATATTAATGGCCAAAAAATCGTTATTTATTATCACAATAATTACTAATTTACATAGTGCCCTTTCTTTTCTAATATTTAACGCAACTATCATTTCTGAATTTGTATTACTATGTGATTCTGATTTGTCGAGGTGCATCCTATATCTTCTAGAAGTTTGTAAATCTTGTGTTAAGAGTCTTCTATATAATAGAACTCAATACTATTCAGATGTAGTAACCATCAAGCTCGGTAACTGATAAAGACGTTTTATTCTAAAAGAAAGCTCAAAACACAACCAAACCCTTCACCAATGCAGTATTTGCCGAGATAAATGCATAAGCTGATAGCAAATATCTACTTAAATTGAAGTACAACACAACAGCCCTCAGCATAAAACACTTCTCACTCCTCTATCACCACTCCAAAGAGAGAATTCCTTTGGCAGACCTCGCAGACTTATATAAGTTGGTCAAAAGGACATCAAAAAATCTCGAAGCACCTCCAAATATCGAGTCCTAATAAAGATACTGCCTTAATTCGTGTATTTTCTTGAACCTTCATTTCTGTCACCAAAGTCAGGGGCCCTTGCATCCTTTAGGTATCCCTTAAAATGTCTATAAAATTTCCTTCCTTATTAATTCGTAGGAAAATCATATTATATTCGTACAACATTAATTAATTTCGAATAAACTTTAGAATTGCATCTTTATTTTCTATTATACGAAGTATAAAGTAAGTGTAATAATCAAAAATTCCAACTCGTGATTTTCACCAGAGATGCTTGACTTAAAAAATGTCTTATTTTTAAATTGACAAATTTAAATGAAATTAAAATTGAATGAAATAAAATTTAAATAAAAATAAAAATTTAAATGAAATTTTTTTTAAATGTCAGCCTGTAACTAAGATAACTCAAAAACGTTTCCAGCTAGACAAATGAAATTTTGCATATCATCTTTACACTAAATTTGTAGATTTCTTTAAAATTTTGAGCAAAAGCTATTCTGAGAAAGTCTACCTATCCCATTGTTTGAATGTAAGTTAATAAGATAATAACAAAATAAAAAGAGAGGTGGATAAAAATCGGCACACTGATTTTAACAACTATATTGTAGACACCTATCAAATTTTGAGTCAAATCCAATAAAAAGTCGAACGCCTATCTATAAGTACTTACAAAATTATGGAAACACTAAAACTCAAAACCGCACTGATTTAAATATATCAAATATCGAAAGTGATTTTCGGACTACAAATTAGTTCTGTGTCAAATTTTTGTTTCAGTAAGCTAGGAAAAAACGCTTTTAAAACACAAATTCGATATTTGGAAACTATTTTCTGCATGCCAGGCTTAATCACCAAGGATAACACGAACGCTAAATTCTTGCCAAAGGATCACAAGCATTGTACATCAATGCAATACAAAGCGTTCTCTGCCTAACCCAAGGTCCAAGATTTTTTGAGAAAGTTGGGGGATATTATTTTTACTAGTGAGTATGGAATAAAGTTTTAGGGAAACCACTTCCGATACTTACTTTTAGAATGTTTCTACTAAATATTTTACAGGTACAACGATAAATAATTTTAAAACTTGAATAAAGGAAAGCTTGATGTTTGATCCGATTTTGCCCATTATATTCAATATTTAACATTATCCTACGGTCCTACACACTTGGTTTTTAGTTTTGAAATGAAAGTGCATACAGAAAAAGTTTTCATTTAAGAAGTTGGCATCAATTACTTTCGATTTAATTTTTTACAATCATATTTGTGTTCTTTCTTATTGAGCTCTAATTTTTTTATCTTTTGTTTAAATATTAGATAATATCAAAAATATTAG
Source organism: Argiope argentata (assembly GCA_026289955.1). NCBI lineage: Eukaryota > Metazoa > Arthropoda > Arachnida > Araneae > Araneidae > Argiope > Argiope argentata. Next base: position 1,837,525 of record JAOUZG010050771.1, read on the forward strand.
ATTTTTAAGTCGCCCAGGTTATCACTAGAACAAGAACACTCTCATAGTGAAAGAAATAGAAAAAGGAAGTGTGAAATTTAAATAATAGTAAGAAATAAAATACGTCTTTATCAATCTCAAAATATCAGCGGTTTTATTTCTAATCTTTTTTTTCATTCACTAATATATTAACCGTATTGGTAATTAACAGAAAAATATGAATTCTTTCGAAATTAAATTTTTAGCAACGAATCTTAAGATTGTAAGAAAATTTTCATTTAATTTCAACTTTCAAATATTAACTTTTTTTGCTGGTATTACAATGTTATGAACAAAAAGGAATGAAAATGGTTTAAACATCATTTTTCACTTTTTAATCTGATCTTCACTGTATTTTATGATTAAATTGATTGCTATCTGCGAAGTATTCATAAAAAATCAGGCTTTCAAACATATATTTAAAAAACTAATCACGGATTTTCATTCATATTAAGAGGAATAAAAACCCACTCATCTTTCTGCTCACTACCCTTTAGTAAAGTACAATCGTCAAAAAGTTCGAGTTTGGGGGCGCTGAATTGAACAGTATGTATGCATAAATGTATGCTCCATATCTCCTCCTAAGCAACTGACTCAAAATCAACTGAGTTTTCAAGCTTATTATGTAAGACAAGATAAAGAATGTTATCTTTTTTTTTTAAATTCAAAAAATCATCAAACATTCATTAATTAGAAATTAATCGAAATTTGACCTTTTTCCGCAATAACTTCAAGTGAAATTATTCCAGAAGAAATATTTTTAAAACATCTTAAAATAAAAACATTTGCCATTTCAATTACATTACAGAATATTCCTTTAAAATGCCATTATTTTTTAATTTAAAATTATTTTTGATTTAAAGCTATTAAAATTCGAGTTAATTTTGTTCTAAATTAACTATGAAAGACTGTTTTCAATTTTTTTTTTATTTTAATGTATGTCTTCTCACTTTTTTATTGATTCATTTTTTTCTATTAAAGTGATTAAGCAAAATATTTAAAATGGACAAAATATTTAAAATCAGTCCAATGAAAAAAAAAGTTCTTGCGATCGCTTTAAATAATCGAAGTTGAACGACATCAAAAGCATCAGGGTATGGGAAATTAATCAATATTTTGTTTTTGTTTTTCTATAGAAACTTCAAAGGAAATTGATATAAAAAATATTCACTTTTCGACTAAACTAATGTCGTCTTTGTGCAAATTTTCTTTTAATTGCTTATAACATTTAACGCAGATGAATTTGAAATACGGAAATTAATACGTACTTCTTTACTCGGTAATGCTAAGACTTTAAACTTCTCTGCCATTATTTTTTTTATTTACATTTTATTTGAATACATCTGTCTTCAAAAGGTTTTTGTATATTATAATATTTTATACAAAAGTTGTTTCTACGTTAAAGATATTATATATGAAAGTATTTTAATCCCGAAAGATGTCAGGTATATCAACTATTTGAATTATTTAATCTATACATACATTAAAATTAAATTTGGAATTGAAAAATATTAAATAAATATGTGGTGGGAAATTCTTTAAATAGTGTGAAAAAATGTATGTAAATTATTATTGCACAATAATTTATTTTATAGTTTTTAATTACATATTTATAACAGTGACATACAGCACCAATAAGGAAAAGATTATTATGATTTTTAAGTACACATAACATTTTCATAACTAGCCAAGAGTATTTTCAGATAAGTATAATGATAACCACAATAATGTGCGTAAAATCAACAAAAACTATTCAGAAAGTGCATTTTATCTCATATTGAAATGATTTTCGCATACAATAAAATGCTTTCAAGGGGAAAATAACATGGTATCTAGAAATAGAAGAGAGGCCTTTGGCGCAACACTACTTGCACTTGCTTGACACCTTCCACAAGAAAGTGACACAATGTGTGAGACAGAAAAAATAACTCCCTGTATGAGGTTATGAGATCAAGTTTGGATGGAAATCACAGTACATAGTCTACAATCATTCTCAAGAGTTGGACTTGAAAAGCATCAAAAATCAACACTAACTACTACACAACTACGTTTACATCGCAATGCTTTTCTTCAGAAAATCATGGGGTACTTTTAACACAACGAGAACACAGCGACTTTCTTAAGTTAGCATCGTGATTCATGTACAAGTGCGAAGAGGAAGAATTTCAATCATGAGGTCATCTACTGTGCAATGTTTCACATTGAAAAACGTAGACTCTACCTTTTATTATTCAATAAAAGGTAACAGATTAAAAATACTTTTATGTATAGCGATGGATTGAGTAGAGTTTTATTAAACAATCAGAGACAAAAATTTTTGTGTTCAAAATAAATTGAACAGAAACACTATATTTTCTATTTTTACCCTTTTGTGGGCTATTCGATTTTTTCCACAAAAATGGGGTAAATTCTTGTATTACTCGAAAAGAAAAGACTAGGACTATTGCTGGTTTCTAATGTCTTTGTTAGATATTAGAAAACGTATATATACTAATAGATTAGTATATAGATAAAACAACCGCCTAAAATATTTTCTGAAAGACATGAGATGCGTGGTGCAATTAAAAGTCCATTTTTTTAATAATTCAAATAGAGAAATATCAAATTTTTGAAATCAGATTTCAATCAACGATTCGTTTAATATGATCCCATTTAATATCCACAAAAATAATTAACACAACGACGATGAGTTCATACAAAATTATAAATTTTGTAATTTCATTCCATGATTCACGATGTGTTAAAAGTCATATATTAACAAAGTTTCTTTAGAAACGACGAATCATAAAAGAGTTTACAAGTGATAATATTCTAAACATTTAATAAAGATCTACTAACAATCTCACTAACAAAAAAATTACTTGGCCATGAGAACATTAAAACTAGACTTTTCTTCCAGTTCTCTAGTTTTGTAAGCCAGTTTTTGGTTTACATTAATATACTCTCATGTTTAAGTTCATCAAGAAGCATTTCAAGTTAAGTTCTTTTTTTTTATTCAAGCCATTCAGTGCATGAACATTCTGAACAAGTAATCAGAATCTAAATACAAATTTTGATGGCTACGATTTTATAAACTTTAATTCAAACAAATTGAATAAAAGTTTCAATACAAAGTCACATTACATAGTACAAGGTGTGCACGTAAGAATATCGGGTTTCCTAATTTATAATATCTCTTATATAAGGTTACGGATCTACAATCATAGCAGAATGAAAGAAAAAGGACTTTGGTTTAGTCTATGAATATGAACTTTGTCTATTTCATCATCTAGCTGCATGACAGAGCCAATAACAAATAAGCGATAAAAAAGCACATGAATATAACCTTCAACATTAAGATCAGTTCATAGTCACTGGATGCCAGTATACCAGAAAAAATAAAAGACAACCAATAATATCTGAAGAGATTAGTAAATTGGAGTTTAATATCACAAGAGCCAGATTAGACTAAACTGCGCCATAGTGTTTGTAGAAAGTATAAACTCTCTGGAAATATATTCTTCATGGAATTATTATCAAGGCTAAGCTGGACTTTTAAAAGTATATTGGGAAATGCTCAACTATCTTCGATCTAGTTCCAACTAGTTGAATGGAAATAAAGCAACCATCAGTTTTATTAATCTTAGCTTACTGATTTAAGTATGAAAAAAAACTAGCAGTTAAATCAATACTTATGACAAAAGGTTCTAATGGCAAATAATTATGAGAGTCAAAATTTACGGGGTTATTTCTTCGCTTTATGCATGGCTCATTATTTATAAGTTCAAATACGGAGATGTTAAGCAATTTCAAAAACCTCATTTTTCTTTCGTGTACACCTTGTACTTCTCAGAGTGATTGTTAATTAATAAACTGTACTTTGGGTTTGAGCCTTCATCCTCTGAACATGATCATCGGGTGAGATACATGGTTTTTCTAAAAATCTAACAACTTTTCCTTAAGGTTACAATTTTTTGTTGCTTATACTATATGTACTAAGGGTATATATATTTTGAAATCTAACAGCAAATAACATTCTAGATGTATCTACAACGGTAAAAATGAAAACCTTAAATTTTCAAATAGGCAATTTTTTTAGATTAGACAGCTTTAGGTCAAATATTATCAAATAAACACATATTTAAGATTTCCATTTTAATATCAGTCTTCAGTTGAATCGACTGTAATCATCAAACATAGCAAAGCTTTCATCCCTTTCAATCTTCATTCAATAAATAATAACAATGATACTTTTTCATGTAATTTCATATAAATATATGAAAATATTTACGAAAATATAAATTGCCTACGTCCTTTCAATGAATGTTATCTTTTGCAAATTATATACAGTTTAAATTAAACAAAATTATAAATACATAATAAAATGATTTTTTAAAAAAATTTGGGAACAAGTTTTCCTTTGGAAAACTTTTGGTATAAAGTAAGCGTCTCGTTTTTGACCTAATTACATTTCTTAAAGTAGAGGAAGCGGGAAAACACAATCCACATCGTTTAGTTCAGGGAAGTGAGATATCCCCACTTGTAACTTTTTTAAAAAACACGATAATGAAATATATTGCAGCCGTTCGTGAATTCTACTTTAAAGTTCAGAGGTTTTGGCACAAAATTATAAAGCGCTTAGGATAGCCGTTAATGTGAAATTGAAATAACGCTTAGGTAAGTTCTTGAAAAATTAATAATTTCCAAAAAATCATCCTTTCCCTACGCATCTTAAAATTCAGAGGTACTAAATGGAATTCAGAACTTTGGCATATTGTTAATACTTGTATATACTTTGAATATGAAAGTACCACTGGACTACACAAATTAAGAGAAATAAAATTCTCAATACAATGATTGGAAACTAGAAAAATTTGTTGCAGTTTTGATACAACCTGCCAGATTAAAAAAGGTAATAAATATTGAATGATTTTTATTTCTTGAGTCTCCAAGATTTCTATTTATTTTTCCTATTAGGGGGATAATCAATTAAATCAAAAAGAACAAGATGCTTTCCAATGGAAATTCAGAATAAAATCCAAACGATGTATTATTGACAATGCGCAATCATAATTCGTTCTTTTTCTTTCAAAAGTAGCTAATCTCTTACTATCACAAAGCAATAAAGCACACATCAACCTTTCAAAGTAGCACAAGTTAGTATAGTATGTATCGTCTTTATACTGTATTATGCATTGTAGTTCTTTATTGTACAGAATTATACAATATTGTACATACATGGCAGTCCATAAGTCACTATTCATTTAAAGAGTCGATAGCAAATTTAGAGTTCTTTCCGCCTTTTTTTTCGGTTTTTTCCGATTACTGTTAAGTAATACTGAATCAGCCTGATTCTTTGTATCAGGACGAAGAAGTGACAGGTATGAAAAAAGTAATACTGACAAAAAAATATCAGGTATACAGTATCAGCTCTCAGATGGATACTGATAGATAATCTTCCCAACCTTGTTTGTTTAAGGTCGGGCAATGCTCTGAATCGGCCTGCTCTGAATATATATATATATATATTCAGAGCAGGCCGA
>JAOUZG010050771.1:1843164-1858456 GCA_026289955.1 Argiope argentata
GAGTAATTTGCGATAAGAAAAAATCTTTGAAGTTAATATTCATAAATAGACATTATTTAATTCGTACGGAAAAGGATAGGTTATTGCCATAGAAGCAAAAAATAACTGAAGAAATTGACTGATTCAATCGACTATCAGTATCAACTTCTTCCTAACCTGACACAGTGAAATCAGGTCAGGTATAAAGACACGGCCCTATTTGCGATATTCGAAAATAAGCGGTGTAAATTTGCAATACAAAATACCCTATCCAAGCAAACGAATCAAAACTGTCAAACTCTGTTTTGAGAAATTAGAGGCTCATTTTTATCTCAGAATAAATATGACTCTTGTTGAATGCTCTGAAGCAGCATTTCTTGCACCATGAAGCAAAACTGAACAAACATATTATATTTATTATTTTTATCTTCTTCATTATATAAAAATTAGATTGCTCCAACGCTTTAATTGCTGAAGACTGTAACAGATTAAGCCATCTAGGGGGGGAGGGGGTTCATGCAATAAAATTTCGCATCCTCTTTCCATCTCCTACTTCCAAAACCAGATATTTTTTCTTGATTTTTAATTTAGTTTCTATATTAATTAGAAGTTTTGGTGGTCTGAGAAGCAAAACTTTTAATTTTTGGTCACTTTCTAGAAAATTGTTTTTAATATCTCTAGCATAAGAAAAAAAGAATTGAAGAGTTAAGTTAAATGTAATTCGAAAAACTGTAGCAAAAAAATTACAAGACTTCTTAATTGGATTTATATTCTAATTAATTAAAGAATCAGACATTTTTTTAAAAAAATTATAAAGCAATTTATTCTTTTCAAATTATAAATTAACGTAATATAAAACTTCGAAAAATGAATTAGGTATATTGTTAGAAAAATGCTCTAAATTTTAAACAATACTTTAATTTGAATAATTTCAAGATAACACCCATTATAAGCACATAACTAAGTCTCTAAAAGATATTTAAAAATGTGGGGGATGGAGAAGAAAAATTTTCGAACCCCTAATCAGCTGTCTATTTCATAAATACTTATGTAAAATATACTTGAAAATGAAATTAAAACTCTCTTAGTGCCATTTCCAAATTTTAAAATGAAGAACAACTGATATCTCAAAGGAAAATACAAATCCCTTAAAGCTCAAATTTTAGAAACAAACTACTGATAGCAAATTTAAGATGAAATTATTCCTTGAATTTAAAATGATTAGCTACAAACTGAGAATCTGCTTATGATTTAGAACTATTTCCATTAATAATGATATTCCTAAAAATAATATTTGGTTTGAAAATATTTTTATAACTTCCTATTAATTTTTTTAAGTTTTATTGCTAAAATTGCCCTAATTATTAAATCTCTTTCCTAATAAGATTTTTCTCAAAGTGTTTCAATTATAGAAAATGAACACTTTTAACAGAATAGTTCACTGTGTGAAACTCGCGTGAAATATTAAAAGCTTTTTTTAAAAATATTAGCTTGATGCATAGACTACCCAGTACAACATTGTGTATTCTGTACAATGTTAGTCGATACTTTACAAATATTTGTGCTACTATGTCTAAAAAGCTATAAATAAAAAATGGAGAATTATTTTCATTCGAATTTGATCTGATAATATCACAGTCTCGTATTTTTTTTATAATACTGGGTATTAGAAGAAAATGCTCATTGTCATTTTTCACAAGAAATACTAGGAGAAAATAAATGTTTATAAAGAAAGTTATTATTTGCTAATCTAAACCCATAACGTATAAATCCGGTCAAACTGAAAACTGAATTTGATTTTCATCAAGCAAATTTTATAAAATCAAATAAATTGAACAGCGTGCGACGGAAAATATAGAATTTCAAAGAAAAAAAAGCTGTACAAACAGAACTTTAAAACAAGAAATTATTTAATTAATTTCTGATTTAGCGATTGTTTTAATGATTTTAAGTAGAACTGTTGCTCCAACTAGGATTTGGAAATCCAAATTCATATGACACTTTTAATATGCTTCTAAGACGTAGTCAAAATACTAACCTTTTTTCCAATGAACCATTTTAAATTCTTCAAATAGCTAATTCCTTTTTTAGAAAGAAAAAGTGCTGAATTAAAGATTAAGAACTACTTATAAACTTCAGTTAATGCGTTGATAAAAGTTAAAATTATTGAGGGAGAATATGAAATTCGATATAATTTCTTTTACGTATTTTTTTAACCAATAAATAGTTAATAGAAATTGAAATATTTCATAAATTGATTATTAAAACTAATTTCATATTTTTATATAATCACATTTTATTTTTTTAAATTTAGTTCTTAGCATAAATTTTCCATAAAAAACTTGTCTTCACAAATTACGTGAACCTTTAATGAAAAATAATAAGAAATTTTTTTTCTTGGCTTTTTTGTGTAAATATAACTGATACATATACAAAAAAAACTTTTTTCACGTAGCATACATATACATAGATATAAAATAAATAATAGTAGTAAAAACAATCGTAACAGAATAATAATAATAGAAAAGGTACAAGAACAAAGCAAGAAAGTAAAACATGCGAACAATATCAAAGCAGAATCACAAAACATTAAACCATAACATCACAACGAACATCACAAACAAACATCACAAACAAAATCATAGCATCACATTGAACAGAACCATAGCATCACATTTAACAAAATCATAAAGCATCACAAAACATCAAACATTTTACAAAAAATATGTGTCAAAATAATTAAAAAAACATCAAAAACCGCAAACACCTCAGTTATTAATTTGGAATTCATATTTTTTTTCTAATTCGTATTATTCCAAATTTGTTGTAAAAATTATTATGCAATAACTTAACGTATAAAACTATATAATAGATATTGTATTTCCAAATTAATATTTTTTGCTAATAAATTTCATGTATATTTCCCAGAAGGACTTTTTTTATATATTCGTTCATATATCTCGGCAGATGTTTCCTTATATTCCTTTTATACCCTGCAAATAGAGGAGAGGTGCCGATCAATAAAATTGAAACATCAAAAATTTTAATCGGATGCCTTGAATAATCTTATTCAAATAAGGCATATTTTTTATTTAAATGAAAATTATGTGTTGTATGGTTTTCAATGATTTTGAAATATATGTAAATATACATATAACTGTGACTATATATATATATATATATATATATATATATATATATATATATATATATATATATATATATATATATATATATATATATAGTCAGTTTTTTGTCTTCGAAATTTTCATCCCCCAAAATTAATATATTTTTAAAGGCAAACATTGATACAAAGGAAAACTTTAAAATTCAGCCATGAATGTTATGAACAATAATTGCCATTCTCGGCTTTTTTCTCTTTTACTTCTAATGATAAAATATTCACTCATCATCGTAGAGTATTCCAAATCCACATTTGACTCACATACTCTATGATGATTATTTGGACTTTTTAAATATCACTTGAATTTTAAAATAAAATAAAACAAAACTGTATTACATACAGTAAGACAAAATTTTGCCTATAAATGTAAGAATCAATTAATTTATCTAATTTAATTAATTGAGTTTAAGCAAATAAGCCCTTTCAGTATATGGAAAAGATGAATTTTAATGGGATGAACGGCTACGCTCTGGGTTATTACCTGCCAGCACCTCTCACTCCAAAATTCCCTACAATATTCGACGCTGCAGAAAACATTGATGTCTGAATTAACTGAATATTTGTAAATAATGACGTTTTAAGTGGGATGGCGTAGTATTGATGTTCTATTGCAGTTCTAACGCATTAATAATTATACACATTTGTAAACTACACATAACATTTAATCCAATACAGTTTAAAACACACCATCGGCACATGATATCTTCGCATTATTTCATCGATGTGAAATATGAAGGTATTGGCATGAAATGATAATGGTGTTTTTCCATCAATAAAGTGAAATGAGTGAGTGTCTTTGGCATTCATGTCATAGTACCCGAAATATTCCAGGACTAGAGTAAAATGTGAAAAGAATAATTCAAAAGGTGAACGTCAAGCGCTCATAGGAGTACATCAAGAGCTACATATTTAAGAAAATATACCGTCACATAAATAACTAAAATGAGATCACAATGTACGATCGCCAAAACTATAAATGACACTGGACGATGAACATGCAAGCCACAGTTGGATGACGGTCATTCTGTAAAGAAAAAAAGATTATTTTTAGAAAGAAAGCAATTTAACGCAACTTCATTCAAATGAATATATAGCTTTAAGAGCTGGTAAAAAGAGAAGCATGCAAATAAACCTCTACAATAAAAATCTGAGTATGGAATTATGGAATAAAGTTGATAAAATATTCAGGTTAATGAAAATTTATTATGTTTGCAACAGTGGCGGCTAGCTCACAAATGCTGTAAAGCTGCAGCACACCCTTGGAATTGGTTTTAAAAGTTGAATATCCGTTTTCTATCTAATTTCCTTGCATTTCAAATCTGAAAGATCGTTGCCTTACTTTTTCACTTTGAGGATACGAAGATCAATGGAAAAGGAAAATAAGCAGTAAAAAGGTGAGAATAAAACAGGAGAGAAATCGACAAGCAAGAGAAACGCAGGCCGAGAATGACCTGCAAAGAGCTCATGAAAGTCCACTAGGCACATTGATTGATTTGGAAAAGAAAGGAAAGTCTTTCTCCCTTTGCATTTAGAGTTGCTAGAGCTTAAGTCAGACCAGCTCTACCTTGGAGCTCAACAGACTCCCACAAAGTTCGCCTTCATTCTCTCGGGATTTTTCTTCCCTTCTCATTGACAGTTTACGAATCTTAATTTCGATTTTTGCAGTCTGGGCCGAAACGCATTTTTTTTATCAGATATCCATTTTCTATTGTACGAAAAAAAAGTATGCGGATAATTTACCAAAATTTTATTCTGATGAACACATTTAAAAGGAAATATCACTTATTATTAATTTCTACGAGTAAAAAATGATGACAGTTGTAAAATCATTTATTGCAGATATTATTTGCTATTCATTTTTGAAGGATTACTTTCGAGCGGCGTGGTAAAGATAGAAATGAGTGGGTGCTAACGAAGGAGTGCTGTGATAATTTTATCAGCTGAATCATCAATTCCTCGTTCAAATGGTTTTTAACTTTAAAAAAAACTACAAGGAACGTATATCATAAACTGGTTATATAATATTTCTAAAATGCAACCTACTTTATATCTGGTTTCAATATTAAAATTCTTAGGCTTCTTATGTATAAAGCAGCTTTTAAAAAATTCATACTCTTGATAGATTACAACACAACTGTTTTCTAAATTGAAGAGTCTTTACTCGCTTGAAAGTAGTTGGAATAACTCATTCTAATATATTTATTTACAAAATAAATGGAATGTTTTTAAAATAAGAACTTAATTCAATAATTAAACATCCAGTTACACACCAGAGAATGTAAGAAAATTGAAAATTAAAATAATTTTCTACTACCTGCCTTTATAACGCGTTAACATGGAGTTATTATAACTACTGTTTTTATTGCATTGACTTACATATTAAACTGTACAACATTACATGTAAATAATATTTCGTTCCGTTTCCAAGAAAGGAAAACTTGCATCTAAATAGGAATTTTAAAAAATTCGGAAATTTTTGAGTTCATTTATTATAATTTTTATCTGAAAAGCTGATTACATCTGTTGACATTGTCTATTTTTCTTTCTAAATATAAAAAATTATAAATAAAACATTAGACAAACTGGGTCTCAGAGAAATATTTAAACATTTTGATTCCCTTCGTAATCAATTCAATTACAAGCAAAAAATAACACTGAATTATTTATTATAATTATCTATGAAAAATGAATTCTAATAAAAACAAAGATATTTTCTGTTAAAAATCATAGCATGGATCAAAGTTTTGGAAAATAACAATAGTTAGAACGATCAATATAAAACAAGATTAAAAAATCACATACGGAAATTTATTTTCTAGAAAAAATTCCTTTCTAGAAATTTTTTCAATAATATTTTAATAAGTACTTTTTAATACACGATTCAGAAAAGAAGCATTTCTGAAATGGCGAGAAAAATACATTCCTGGAAAACTTAATGCACTCACTTCTTTTTTTAATTTATTCTACAAACACTGAAAAAGTTTCAGAAAAAAATTTTCGTTTTAGTATATCTGTTGTAGATTAGCTGAGAATAGAAAAATCAGGTTTTTTCTAATGTCCAATTTTGATTTTTATTCTTCCAACCGAAATAAGTAGTTTACGAAGTATAATAAGGGAGAAATAAAATGGCATTAACACTTATCTTCTTTAAAAACCTAAACTTTTTTTTATCTGAAGCAGAAAACAACTGGTATTTTTTTAAGTTTGTTCATATTTTTCGAAGAAACGAGTTTATTGTTTATCCATTAGTAGCGACTAGCCTTTGATCCACTTCTACTTTTAGGATATCACATCAGGAGTTTTTGAACAAATAGAAGTAATACTTCAGAACCAAGAAATAGCACTCCGAAGGGCTTAGTCTCTGGGGGGTGATTATGAAGCGTTTTTTTCCCCAGAATGGGATTTGCGGACTTTTGCTCAGTTACAGAGAATTCTAACACACTGTTAGGATTTAGTGCTATCCGACGATAGAAACACACCCGCTTTTGTTAAAGCTATATTAAACAAATATAGTCTTTCTGTAAACCGTTTCCCCCATTTACCAGGAAAGATCTCTTAAAAGCAGTTGTTTCTTTATTGCGAAGGTTCAAATGTAGTATATAAAAGTGGGATTACTTTCAAATCCCTTTTCCATTTAAGGATTTAATTTTTCTGCTCGAATAGCGAGGATTAAGCTGAGATTTCACCATTCGTAGAAGTTCGAATTTTGCCATTTCTGCGAAATAACTTTAATTTTGATAAAATTATTATTTTTTAGCCGAGTGTAAGAATCTCAGGATTGATTAAGGTAATTTTCTTAAGTTTAAAACACCGTGAAGCTCTGTTATTCTTGAAATTTCATTTGGTATAATATTTTGTTCTGTCTCTAAAATTTACTTTATTGGTTTATTTAGGGTGTAAATTTAAATTGTATTTTAAATAGTAATTATCTTCAGAGTTGTATTACTATTCATCTGAAAGTTTTTAAATTAATCAAGAGATGCGGAATGCTGTTAAAAAATATTTACAAAAAGTCATGTTGCTAAAAAAATATTTACAAAAATTGTCACAAGATGGAATTTTATAAAAAAAACTATTGTATATATTCAAATTTTATCATTCTTTCAACGAAGTTCAAAAGGTTAACTGTAATTTGCATACACCCTGTATAGTTCAAATTTATTTCAATACGAAGTAAATTAATTACATTTAAAGCGACTGAAATTTTAGTTTAAATAATTTTGAACTAACCGGAAATGATTTAATTAAAAGTTAAAATATTAACCCCTTAAAGATTTAAATACACGTCTATGTTTAACCTGTATCTTATTTAATAACATAATTTATTATCTTAATTATTAAATAGTTTTATTAACCACTTATATTAAATCACCTTTATTATTATTATTATTATTGCAAATGAGACCCAATTTAGAAAGAGATTTCACAAAAACAATATTAACAATCAGATATACTGTAAAAATAATATTATAAAAAACTTTCACACTGGTGAAAGATAAGTATAAAAAATTATTCCAATTTTATCTCGAATAATCTTATTTTTATCCAGGAATGAAAACAAAGTATACAGCAGTCCTATTGTTCATATTTGGTTTGAAAACTGGAATGTGTTGGCCTTATACTTGTGACTTGACGGATAAAAATATATTATAATTGAGGAATTTGAAGAACATAACATGATTGAAGTTGTAAATTCTCTAGAGAGTTTCACTCTTAATCAGCATTATTCAAAAACTGATGGATCATGGGTTGGCTGTTGAGAATAGCCTAAGATTGCCTCGGAACGAAACCTTAAATTTAAGCCAGTTGCCGATGAGAGTTAATTTTTCCCTTTATACTTGAGATAAGATCAGGTAACATCAATAATATTTATTGCTTCAAGGTCTTTTTGACCAAAAGAAGTTGTAACATTTTTCCTTTATTTCGAGTTCGCAATTTATACAAGACTAATGTGATTATTTACAATTGACTATATAATAAATAGATACATGCATTTTTCAAATAATGTCAAGAAAGACAATATGCTCTTTCGGAAGAAAAGACAAAGGATTGTGATTTCACAAACTTTGCTCCTAATGACATTTGAATGACCTTAAGGCTGTGGAGAAACAAGTTATATCAGAGCAAATTACAAATGCACTAAATCTACGAACAAGCGAAAAGTTCAAAATTGCCTGCCGTCTTTTATAGGACACAAGAGAGGAGATGTTATTCCCCACTGTAAACACGATTCAATAACAATCTATGTAAGACAAATTGCTCCGACATTGACTCAAAATTTAGAAAATTAACGGGGCAAAGATTTCTTTAGGCACTCGCCTCCTTTGCCGGAAGAAGAATCTTTCAGAATAAAGAGCATTAGTAAATTTAAGAGCTTTAATTTAATATTAAGAAAATCAGGAGAGAAAATCAGATTGATGTAGCCGGAAGGCGTGACGCCTAGAACTTCTCAATTAATTAATTGAATTGTTAGAGAGAGACAAAAGGAATGAATTTCACGAGCTTAGCGCCTAATGATATTTATATAAAGATATGTGGAGATAAACTGGAGATCCAGGAAAAACTGATTAATCATCCAGTGGTGACAAGCCTTTTGGCTTTCTTTACTCGCTTGTCTTGAAAACATGCGAATTATTGATGTTTTGAGTATTCTATTTAGTAAGTAATTGTGATAACAAGAAATTAAAATTCGTGTAAATCTGATCATTAGTCAAAATGTCTGATGGTGTTGAGCCTTCAAATCTCATTCCAATGGAGAATAAATATTTTGAATCGAAATTTCGTAAAAATACACGAGTTGAAAAATTTTTAATTTGTAAATAACTAATTTTTTTATTGGCTTAAAATCCTTTTTATTATTTTTATTGCCTAATCCCACGTGATAAAGCCTGTGTCCTTAACACATATATCGTTATCGTAAATCTTAGTTAAAAATATGCTGTTCTTTATATAACTTTTCCTATTCACTTTTAAAAGTTTAAAGTTTCACGTTCCGACATTTAGGGTGCATTATAATTTGAGTAAAAAAGTATCCGTTTTAAAAGCATCCGAATACTGTTCATTAATCAGAAGCTAATTATTGCTCATTAAAATCGAAACTTAATATACTTTTTTTGCTGTAAAATGAGAGTAAAGGCATATTCTTTAAATTTTAGAAGTTCAAAGATATTTCGTCTTGTATTTCTGGAGAAATTCGGAAAAAAACCTAAATCTGAAGGTGTCTAGATATTTTTGATCACATAATGATTCATGTACTAATGAGTAAAAGAATTGAAGTTCCCTCTATTTTACACCATTCTGTCACGCTTAGTGCTTCTATGCGATTTTAATTCATTATTCTGTATGCCAGCGTCAGTATTGAACAACTTAAAAAATATTTTTGAAATTATGCAGATGGTCTAGGGTGCAATTTTTAAAATCATCTTTTACTCATCTGACGTCTAATTCAAAACTTACAGAAAATTTGATAATAATACGCGCAGCATAGGTTGTAGCTTATAGCTAGAAATGAAGATTTAAGCTTGAAATATCAAGCTGATCCGAAAATACTTAATAATCTTTCTGTTAGACAGACACTATTTGCAATAATCTATAGTTTTGAAATATGCTGCGACATGCATAATACCGAAAATTAAAAACCAAATCCGGAGCCTCCATTTAAATAAATAATGTCTACAAATGAAAAGGAAGATTTTCTTTGAACTTTCGCATTTATAGAAATGTACTAGAAAACACTTCGATATCACGAAGTTACAATTCGCTTTCATTTGTCTTTACTTAGTAGCATGAGCCACGGGTCATTAAAGAAAGAGAAAGAAGAAACACAGCAATTTCAAATATTTACTTATCAAAATACAACATTCCTAAAAGAGTTCAAAACAGCAAATATTTGCTCTGTCTTTCTTGAAAAACATAACAGAATTTGCATGCTATGAAAAGAAAATAAATACTTCAGTAGGTACTGAAAGGGAGAAAAAGAAATTAATGTTCTTCATTGATAATTTAAGGAATTTATTTCTTTATAAAATTAGCTTTTAATTTATTCAGTAAAAAGTTATTTACAGGTAGAAACAATTATTTGACAAACTATTCAGATTATTACTTTTTAAGAATAAAGAACGCCTATTCTTAACTTATATCGGTATTTAGATATTTATTTGATTAAATAAAATATGTTCTCTACATTTGAAATCTAATTTTTTCAGCCTCCTTCTATTGTAGAGCTTTATCAGTTGATTTGAAATACATTTTTCTCACTTTCAAGATTTTTATTTCTTTCCTTTACAGTTACTATAAACATAGCACCAAAAATTCAATCTAAATGTCCATTCACATTTGCCTAAATTAATGGGAAAACAGCCTATTATTATATCAATATAAATAGTTTTAAGTAAATTTTACTATACAAAATAAAATAAAAAATTGTAAAAAAAAAAATTGATGAGCTGCTTTTTGTTTGCTATCTTGATGCACAAAAGCATCACTAAAAGCTATTTCCTAGTTAAAATTTTAGTATTGAAATTGCTGGTGATGGAGTAGAATTATCGTGAATAGTTTTCATGTTCTATATTCAAAATTAATTGGCATTAAACTATCTCTATCAAACTTTGCCGATTGTACCTCACCACTCTTATGCACTGTACAGGAGGAAAAAGAGCAGCGTAGGATAAAAGATTAATAAAATTAGCAGCGTTAAATAAAGATTTTTTCATATTGATCATTTTTTCTATCTCAAAAGCAAAAATAATAATAATAAATAAAAGCAAAAAAAGTTAAAATAAATGGCATGGTTTTTTTTTATCACTGAAATCTCTTCTTAGATATTTCGTTATTTTATTTGGCTTTTTTCTATTGTTTTTTTTTCAATTATGATCAACGTATTTTTCTTTCGTCGTGAGTAGCAAATGTTGTAGATCAAATTTCAATGAAATAATTTGATTAAATTCATTTTATTCTCGTTTAAATCATTTTTTCTGAATATATATAACGCCATTTTTTCAAGAGGATTTCATACTTCACGACAATTGCTTGAGAAAAAGGAAATAAGATTGTAGGTAGATACCAATATAGGTCCATGATTAAATTCGAAATTTATTCTTCAGTATCAAATTTCTCGGATCAAATTTAATGAATGAGTTTGATTTAGTTCAATTCATTTCGCTAAAAGAATTTTCGATAAAAAATATCTGTCTGCCTTTTCTCTCGAAAGAATTCAATCTTTTACTGACAAATGAATTGATAAAGAAAAATAATACGCGTGTAATCTAGACATTGATAAATCTGCACATTTGAGACTGAAGCTATGTTACATAAAAATGATGTTATAATAAATAAACTACTCTGATTGAATGCGAATATAGTACAAAGAATAAGTAGATGTTGCATATTGAAATTCATTTGTCAATGAATTTCAATATGCTTTGATAGAAGCAGATTTTTTTCAGTCGATATAAAATTATTTTTGATTAGTAATAAATTATCTTTAGTTCATTCGTAGCACCGTTATTCAGCTTTATGATGCAAAAGTTATTTAGCTATATACTTATTAATTAAATTTGATTTATAATACTTTCTTAATTAATTTTAGTAAAGCATGATTTTTTTTTCAAAATTTCCTCTCTACCCATCACATTGATTTTCTACACTTACTAAATTAACTGAGAAGTTTCGTTATTTGGAATTCGTTACCATTTTTAATCTGGTTACTTACGCATAAATAAATTAAATGAAATTTTAATTAAAAGCTTTGTAACTGAAATGATACGCGGAACGTGTATTGTTATTTAGGAAATTTAAATTAATCTTAATTGCGTATGTTATGAACTTTTCAGAGAAAATTTGTATGAATCCTTTAAAGAAATTTATGATTTGCTGCTCATATTTTTCATATTCAAAAAAACTCACATATCGTTCTCAATAATCATAATAATTTTCAATAATAATATCAAAATTAAAATAATTTTAAAAAATCTTTTGCAATACGTATTTAAAATAAAGAATGCCAAAGGTTATTCATATGCTTTGCAATTCATTGCTATCATACATTTATAATTAATAACTTTAATAAATTAATCAGTTAATCTTTATAATTGAATAAATATTAAATGAAATATAACAATTTTTATTCTTTTTCCTGCATGCTATGGCACCAAGCAATTTCAATATAAAGACCACAAAAAATTATACGCTTTTAATTTTGCTTGTATATTAAATAAGAATGTTAACAAAATTGTACTTAGTATCAGGAGGTCCATTATAAATCACTGCATTGCTAAATTAACTATTAAATTAATTATTAAATTACTGCATTATTAAATTACTGCATTACTAAATTAATTATTAAATTACTGCATTATTAAATTACTTTAATGTTAAATTTATTTAAAAATCTGAAAATGATGAAAAATGTTAAAATTAAGGATTGGAATTTTGTTTGAAATTTAAATCATGAAAACCGAAAGGAAAATGTCTTAAAAAAATTTTTAGAATTGACTCTGTGTAGAAAGGCTTTTCAACTGTCTTTTTAACGAATCCTTATTGTAAAATATGAGTCCGATTTATTTTAATTCACTTCGTAATGCAAAACTTTAAACTATTATCCTAATTTTGAGTTTGACCTCCTAGTTAACACAACTTTAATAATGGCTCTGCTCTGCATTTGATAAAAGAAATGAGAATATTATTAGAAAAATTAATGAACAATTTTTAAGCAATTATGTCGGACAGGTTCTAAAACATTATGTAATTCCTTTAATGATAAAGGGTTTTGAACACAACTTTGCAGTTATTAAAAATATTTCATTTATAATGGCATTAATTTATAAGCTGAATTTTAAAACCTAATAAATAGGAACGCCCCAACACAATGATTTTATAAGCACAAAAGAAAAAAAATTGGAATTCACATTATTTCTATTGATATAACCCCAACAAAACATTCTTTTCTTTCCGAATCTTATTCGCTATATTCTAGCTCGACAGAAAGTAAACAAACTTCAACAACAGCAGTAAATATTTCGTAGAAATATGAAAAAGCTCTTTCGCAAAACCGAAATATGCAATTCCACCTGTGTGAGGAATCCAATCTAATACCGGATGCAAAATCATCATCTCTAGTCACTATTTGCGGAACACTCCAATCAGGAATGAAGCCATAGAAATTGGTCCACAAATCTATCGACCCTTCAAAACGTGACGTACCAATCGATCGACAATTGTTCTGAAATGAAAGAATGCAGAGCCTCGACCAAGACTTGTTCAAGAACTGACAGAGTTTTGGGAATGAATTTTCCACAAAAGAAAACTCTTCAAAAAACTGCATCAAATTGTAATAAATAATGTGTAGGAGCTTGAAATATTCATGTATGTAGGGGCTTAGATGAATTTACTGAATGTCAGAGAAGCATCACAACACACATCTAAAAAACTAACAACGACATATGCTTACGTTTTCTAAATCAATAAATAATCAATAAAAGCTTTTAATAAATAATTTTAATAATTTTGTTTTCATTCTATGACATAAAATAATTGAAAATAGCATTCATGTATCATTGTGGAATCACTACAGGAATTGGTGCAATTTTTACCGTTTTATGGAAGTTTTATGTCAATTTCGAACCAATTACGATAGAAAGTTTTAATAACTGTTACTTCCTGACACTTCAATATCGTTGAACTAATGATGACCTTGTTGAAATGTTTCCAAAAAAACTTCCTCTGGATGTGAAAAAAAAAATTAACTTTTAGAGAGTACAGAAAATTTTGAGAGTTTGGTCATTTAAACGTAATATGAGCATGTATATTTATTTACTATAAGTGAAATTTGAAAATTGATTTATGTCAGAATCATGTAAAAAGGGAATCAATAAAGCATTAAATTTGAATTTAAAGAAAATAAGTATACAAGCATAAAGAAAAAAATTAACAAATAAATTATATTCATAAATAAAAGCATATTTAAATAAATGCCTTAATTCAGTAAGTTTTCTTACGATATTTAACATCCGGATTTTGTTATATAATAAACAATAATATTTCAGGTATAAGAAGGACCTTTAAAACTTTCAAGATCAGAAATATGTCTTCAAAGGTCATTTCTGATGGGCAATAAGATCATAAGTTTTTTTTTTTTACTTTTTTTAAATACAGGCATAAAAATGCAAATAGTAATTACTTTACCATTTGCGGTGAAAAACGTTGAGAGGCTTTTGTCACAGAATCGCCAACGACGCGTTACACACGACAGCAAATAATTGACACAGTAATAAAAATGATGTTCGAAGCCTGCCGATTGAAATTGCTTGCCAGAACATGGTTTTCAGGGGATCGAATATTAATTCATGTAAAAGACATAAATGTTTCTCCGATTTTTATAAGTATCGGATACTTAGTGAGGCTCGCTATGAGTTACAGTGAACTGTTTTGGCACGGGCACTTGTGAATTTCCTGCCACCACAAGTAGTAAATGAAAGAACTAAGCAAGAGCAGTAATTTTCACTAAAACTGATAGGAACAAAATCGCTTATGTACAATTTATAAAGTAATAAGTAAATTAAAATTTAATACACAGACGTTAACAATTTGACTCGAAGTTGGTTGTTGGGATTTAACGCAAGAGCTACGTTTAGCAAAACTGCGCCAATTTTGTTCGAAAATAAGCAGATGTAATCAATTCTTAGCGTAGCGATGGGCTTTTATTTATCTTATTCAAATAAGCATAAAGAAATGGCACTCTATGATTACTTCAGCCATCATAATTAAAGTTATGGTAAAAGTGAATAGCACTCAATTTTTACTCTTGCTTTACAATTACTATTATAATAAATCTATACAAATTTTGTTTGAATCAAGCACTGGGTATTGAAAAATTAAATAAATAGTTATGGGTAGTATAATAAAGTAAAAATAGTGTTCTACTATTAAAATTTTTATATAAGGATAAGGATGTTATATGATTGGAATATTTTTTAAGGGATGTCGCTTATAATAAGAGAAAAAAAAAAGATATAGGTGTTATGCAGCCGAATGGTTTCCATTAAAATCCTCCAAAAAGTAAAAAGTATTCAATATTTATCTTCCCTTGACGGCTTATCTTTTTTCATTTCCTATTACTAGTTAACACTCTCC